>JAQFZO010001478.1:0-15639 GCA_034695885.1 Geophilus flavus
TTTGAAGAATGGTGTAAAAACAAGTTAAAAATTGAGGGTCCAAAAATGGGGTAAAATCTAGGTTTTTTGAGGGGTGTAAATTGGGGGTAGGAAAAAGTTATTTCATGGGATGAAGCACGTATGGAAAAATTCAGGGTTTTTTGGGTGGAAAAGCAAGGAATTTGGGTTTGAATAATTTATCCCCAATAATAAACCTGTTACTAAAATTACAAAAAAAATTTAATTAAATTAATTTCTACTCAGCATGAGCGATATATACTTTGGTGCAAATTGTGTTTTCTGCTAAATTGCACTTTACCTATAATTCAATGCTAAATTCTAACACTAGGCGGGGCATTTGTCGCAACATAAAATAATTTATGCAATTAATGAGTGACGCATCGTATGCAAATTGTTTCTGGCCAATCACGACTCACGTTCGACTGTATAAATAAGACCGTTTTTCATAAAAATAACACACAGTTTGCGTTACTTTTACGATCATGGACGCCTCTTCTAACACCTGCACGGAATTTGATCCAATTACCCTCGAGCAAAAAAGGAAAAATTTTCAAATTGCTCTAGAGCAACTAGTGAGAGCGCATTTGAATTTCATGGACAGAAAACTTAAATTAAGCGATGCATCGATTTCGGAAAGACAAATGATACCGATATCGACTTTTTGGATAACTTTGTGAAGTCCGATTTATTTCACCCCGATGATCAGGCCGAGAGAGACAACGTGAAAAGTGTTGCCCAGCACTTCAGACTTACCATTCAAGATGTGTCTTTAGACGATTGTTTGCAGTTGTTAGGTAGATTGAGCATTGTTTTCTTGAAGAATAAGTCTTCAATTGAAGTTGAGAAAATGCAAAAAAATTCAAAAATCGACTTAAAAGCGGCTCCCGAGAGTCGGAAACGTTTTTATATTAAACACAGAAAAGGACAGAAGAGACACTTTGGTTGACCTGGTGGAGAAAAAAGTGAAGATTCATTTTGAAGAAAAAAAGTCTCTAGTCTCACGTTTTTATTATTTAAATTTGTATAATTTGTATAATTTTTTTGGTCAGTCCAAGGATGATGATAGTGTATTTATTAACTATTTGTAACTTTTAATTGATGGAGAAAAACAAGCAATTTTTAATTTCTGTTTTCACCACCAGGGAAATAGCCTTTAATACTTCCAAATTGACATTTCACCGACGACACATTTTAACCGTCATTTTGCATTAGAAAGTCGTAGAACTCGTCCCTTGCTCGTGTTGCCTCGTGTAAAATGGCTGCATCGGTTCCATTCCAATTGGTAGAAAAAGAAATTTTCACCTTGCTTTAGAGCAACTACTGCTAAGACAATTGGATTTCATAGATATAAAACTATCGTCACTAGAAGATGTATCGAATTCCGACCGAAAGACTTAATTCAGTTGAAGACAGTGATATTAACATGGCAGAAAAATTCGTTAATTCCGATAATTTATTTTGCCCTGATGATGAGCCAGCGATCGCTGGCTCTCTCGCGAGAGACGAAATCATCAAACATACAATTCGCCAGGTTTCTTTCGATGGTTGTTTTTTCATACTGAAAAATCTGACTTGTGAGTGCTGTTATCGAGAAGAATTTGAATTTAATTGAGTCTGAAAATTCTAGTGTAACGACCAAAAACAGTAAAATGTCGGGTCGAAAACGTCAGAAACGTTCAAAGTGTACTCCTAAGAAGAAAGTAGTGCCACAACGTTGTTCAGGTTGCAGGTTCACTACAATAATAAATGCACATTTCGATGATCAACGCCTAAACCTAGATGAGACCAAGAATGGATAACTGTTATCCATTCTTGATGAGACTACGGTACCTATTCTAGAACAGATTACTGATTTTGCTAGCTAACATAAAATTTGTCATTAAAGAAGCGCAGACCCTCAAAGTCGAGTCGAGCAAGGGTGATCTTAAGACAAGTGACCACTTAGAATTAAACCACGTGCAAGAAGCGATAGGACATCTTCCCAATGAGTTTCTTTTAAATGTCCGAGAAGAAACTCGAATTAGGTTTGGAAAAAAAATATGACTGAAGTTTGAACAATGCAAAGGAGAGTGAAAATGCCTGAAAAGCTGTGCAAAATACGTTCAATATCTTGGCGAATGAAGGTTTCAATTTAAAGCTTAAACGCTGGTTAAAATCAGATCATTTTTCATCGAGACAAATTTTCATTTTAGTGTTTTGTATTTGTATGCTGTAATATTTTGCATTTTGTGTCAATTTTTGGTTGAAGCATTTTTCTGTCAATCTTTTATTTGATTATAATTATGGTTCTTTCTAAATTCAACTCTCGGGAAATAATGAAGCGAGCTTGTAAAGTTTTGTTTATTTTTTTACTAATTCTAAATATTGTATTTTTCTTTTTAATCATGTTTATTAAATAATTATTTTTGCAGTTGTTGATAGTTGTTGATTAATGATTTCCCAGCAACGAAATTGTTATCTGAAAACTTAAATAAGCGTAATGAGCTTCTTATGGACTCTTAACGCCAACTTCAACTTTTAAATTTGGCGCCAGGTCACGTTACGGCCACATGGGGGCGTGGATTTAATTCCGTGCAGGGAATTCTGGGTAACTCAGAGCTCAACAACTAGTCCTAACCTCACCAGTATCAAAATCCAACCTCAAAATTGTAATGCTATAATCATACTGACGTTATCAACGATGTTAAATATAATTGATTCCAGCGATTTGCATTGAAATCAACCACTCGATATGTGTCTGTGAATTTTCTCTAAATTACTGTAAGTCATGAAAAACACGATTTAAATGCCTAGTATTCATTTTTCATTTCTGCAGATGATGTCCAGCTCTTCGACGTGCCAAAGATTTGTCGATTACTTCGTGGTTTGTGGTTTGGATTTAAATTCCGGACTCGAACCCGACCGTTTATCAGGTATTATAAATAAAAACAACTTTAATTTCATTGTAAAACATCGATTTTGAGATAATATCATTGATGTAAATATACGGGTGATATTGACAGGGTCATTGGATTTTAAATGTATGAAAAAATATGAAAAATTTGATTTTAACGATCACTTTTCACAAACAACGTCGGTCATGTGATGTTGTAACTGCGCCCTTCGTGAAATTTTCATTTAAAGCAGCAAATTTCTTTGAAAAAAAAAAATAAATTGGCAAATTTTCAAGTTCTCATTTATTTTTGGGCTTAAAATTGTTAGGTTGGTAAATAATTGTTTTGAAATTAAGGTTGAAACCAGCCATTATGCCAATGTTGATCAATTCAGAGCAACGTGATGTTTTTCGATGAATAATTTGTTAAAAATTTTATTAAAAAATATGTTAAAACATTATTTTTCTTTTACAGTTGACAATATCCAGTCTTCTCCATTGGAAAGGTCATACAAGTCTAAGGTTTTGGCACATTTTCCAGAAAATGTTCGCTACAATCCGTTCGATTCGGAAGCTGTAAATATGGTATACACAAAAGATAAAAGAAAAATAAAAATAAAAAATTGATACAGGTCGACCCCGTTATAACGAATTGCTCGGGGGAATGAAAATTTGTTCGTTATAACGAGGGTTCGTTAATCTGAAAACCCATTATAGCGAATTTGTTCGTAATAACGAGCATATACTAAAAATCTCGAAATTTGTCGACACAAATTCACAATTTGGTGGCGAAATATCGACGATAAAAATCGCGAATATCGATATTTTCGTTAATGTTCGTTATAACGAGAAAAACAACATTTACGGTTTATATTTTTATTCTTAATAACGAAATTTCGTTATAATAAATTCGTTATCGACCTGTAAAACGAATAATAATCGTGATTTTTTCTAATTTTCTCATTTATTTCAGCTGTGTTTACCAAAAGGACTGCAATTCCGCACTCAAAAAAACGCCATCGATCCTCATTACCATTCCTTTATCATCACCCGTGAAGATGGAACACGAAACTACGGCTGTGCATACATTTTTTACGAAAGAGTCACGAGCAAAAAGATCTGCGCCGCGGTTCAAACGTTGCAATCCATGCATCTTGCCGAGTTGAGTGGTGGCGGGATCGTGGATCAACCGGATCCAGGTGGAGGCAGCAACACAAGATCGTTGCCTCGTTCATTCAAATTGAGCGCCCATCATTCACCGACCGCGAGCAGCTTTTATGACGTTAATCGGGACACTTTGCTAGTAACCAAAGCGATAGCGGTTATCACGCAACTACCATACGTGTACAGTTTTCACAAATTTTTATCAGGATTGCATCGGATTGTTACTGCTACTGAACATCCTCCACTTCCAGCCGAAGCTTATGTTTACAATTTACTTTATGAAATTCCTATTCCTTTTCCTGGACAGAGTATGATGTTTCACTGTTTTGGACAAAATATTTTGTGTCAACGACCAGGTGTGTGTGTGATTCAAAATTTTTAAAATATTTAAAAAGTGAAAATCGAGGGATGGGCAAAATCGAATCGAATTGGATTTTAACCAATCCGATTTGATTCGATTATTACACCGGATGACATTTTTGTAATCCGGATTCATCCGAAGCGGATAGATTCAAGGAAAAAAAAAATTGTAAAAAAAATTTTTAGAAAAATATTTTTGCAATTTTAATGTTGAAAACTGGATCGTTGTAATGACGAAAACGTTTTAAAATTGCGAAAAATGGTGTAGAAATACTGAAAAAAATAGAAAAATATTAAAGAAAGACTCGAAAACTAAAAAATCATGTTGAGAAAACGATGAAAATCATAGAAAGTTTCGAAATCAGAAAAAAATGTGTAGAAAGACTTGAAAATACTGAAAAGTCACGGGGAAAAAAAACCGATGAAAATCTTTAAAATAGCGACAAAAAGTGTAGAAAGACTCGAAAATCAAGAAAAATATTATAGAAAGACTCGAAAACTAAAAACTTTATGTAAAAAACAAAGAAAATCCTTTAAAATCGCCAATAACCGGATATCTGAATCGATTTGATCCGAATCCGAATTTCGTTTTGGAAGGAGAATTTCAATCCGGATCAATTAAAACCTGATCGGATACCGGATCGAATCAGATATTATCCAATCCGTGCCCACCCCTATGAAAATCTCTCTCTTCATTGAGGAAATTGTGAATTTTATAAATTTTTTTTTTTTTTTCACCCCCAGGTCCCAACGAACTTCCTTTACTGGATTATCCTTTGCGCCAATTTTTTTTATTGCTGAATATTGAGAACATTTTACAACTGTTTACCTGTGTTTTATTAGAAAATCAAATTTTACTCTGCTCTAGAGGTAATTTCATGTACGGTAGAACCTACATTATCCGATTATCCGACCTATACAGGACTGTAATGTTGGATCCCAGCTAAAAAGAATTGTGAAATTTAAAAAAAAAAAAAATTGGAAAAGTTGTGTAAAAAAATTAAATTTTGCAAAAAAATTAAATTTTGCAAAATTTTTACATAAATAAATCTGCTGGATTAAATTATGCAAATTTTTTGCAAAAAAATGGCCCCAAAAGTCGAAATTTGTAAAATATTTGCAAAAAGACTGAAATTCCGACCAGAAAAATGCAAAAATTTAACAGTATTTTAGCTGGGTAACCCAAATTTCAAAAAGAAAATGAAAAATAACTGATCATCTCTGATCAAACAGTCAATTCTAGTGGCATAAAGCGACGGACAGACTGACAAAAACAAATTAATGCACAATTAATGCCTAAAATAGTTGCTTTTAGTCACTGAATTTAACTGAGTGTCGGATAATCAGGTTCTGCTGTATTATTTTTTAATTTCATTTAAATATTTCATCTCTTAATTATTTTTTATTAATTTTTTAGATTATTATAAATTAATGTTGGTGGCGGAAAGCGTGACAATGTTGCTTTTTCCCTTTTCGTGGCAACATGTTTACGTTCCCATACTGCCTGCATCGTTGCTTCATTTTTTAGATGCCCCCGTGCCGTTTATAATGGGGTTGCATCACGATGGGGATGAAAAATTCAGTTTACAAGTACCTGGCGAGGCAAATTTATGTTTTGTCGACATCGATGGACCTTCGGTTGCATTGCCTGAAGATTTGCCCCAATTTCCACATCGATTAGAATTTCAACAAGAGCTACAGGAATTGCTCGTTAAATCTAATATTCACGCACCTCAACGCTCATCGCAAAATGATCGCAATCTCAACGAAAGTTCACCTCATTCTTATTCTCGTTTTGGCTCCATTCCAAGGTTAAACAAAAAAATAGGATTTTATTTATTCGAACCCCAAATTCCCTGCTTTTTCCCCCCAAAAAAAAAAACAATTTTAAAATTCTGGGTGAATCCTGCATGAAATTTACACAATTCTGTAAAATTGTGAACTTATTCCTATGCACAAATTTTACAAAATTTTGCAGAATTCATGCGTAAGTGTATTTATATAGATGTGCAGAATATTCGGAAGTTTTCTGCATGATTATGCACAAAATTCTACTGCCAATTTTTCTAATCCCAATTTATACCTCCAAAAAAATCTAGATTTTACTCGATTTTTATACCCCTAATTTTTAACTGATTTCTACCTTAAAGTTACTACTTTTTACCTCATTTTTCAAACTACTTTTTGAAAATATGTCGGGCTTAGCGGGAAAATCACATGGAAATCATCAGAAATCTATCGGATGGCTGAAAATCAATTGGTAATCGTCTAAAAATTGTTCAGAAATGGCTAAAAACAACTTCGAAATTGTCAAAACAAAAGTTTGAAGAATGAGGTAAAAGGTAGTGACTTTGGTAGAAACCGGTTAAAAATTAGGGGTCTAAAAATGGGGTAAAATCTAGGTTTTATTGAGAGTAGGAAAAATTATTTCATGTGAAGAAGCAAATATGGGAAAATTCAGGGTTAATTTGGGGGTATCGAATAATTTATTCCCAAAAAAATTTAATTTAATATTTATACATTTTTATAAAAATTCTTATTTTTATAAAAAATTAGGAGAAGAAAAACTTCTTGGACGATCGAAAGACAGTCTGATTTTTATGTGCAAGGCGGCGGTTCTCCGAGACAATTTCCTTACGGTAACGATTGGAAAGAAATCGTTGAACGGAGTCCAGCAGTTCAACAACTGGCTGCGATCGCTAAAAGAACAGGTTTATTTATTTCTTTGCAAGTAATAAAAAAAATAAATGGGAATAACTGTATATTATTTATTCACAGGTGTCATTAAATCGTTGGATGACCTAGAAAGACCTTCTCGGATCGATGGAGAAGGAAATGTGAGGTCTGTCGGAAAGGAAACTGAGGAAAGAAAATACCTAAACGATCTGAAATTCAATAACGCCGTTCGGGAAATATTTTTAAACCGATTCACTCACATGTTCAGCGCTTACGAGCATTTTGTTATTTTTCCCGACCAGGATGTGGGCATGGAGCAATGGCTAAATTGCAGAGAAAGTGTACAGAATTTTGATAAAGCGACTTTCTTATCTGATCAACCAGGGCCACACCTTCCCTTTTTATCCAGATTTATAGAGACGCAAATGTTCGTTAGTTTAATTGATAATAAAATTTTATCGCAGTGGGAGGACACTGATTTATATTTGAAGGTAATTTTGCTGCGCGGAGATTTCGAGTTTTCGAGTGATTTTAATCGAATAAAATTTATTTTTCTATTCTTTTTAGTTGTTTGATGCACGGATTAAAGTTTTACGGGCTCGATACGGTGAATCGTTGGTTCGCACACCGTCTTACGAACCTTGCACGACCATTAAAGAAACTCAGATGTTGATCAACAAAAGATCATCGGCCATAGACTTGACTAGCCCACATCCTCAGCCTTGCGATTCACCGATACAGTCGATTCATAGGGCAGGGTTTTTCCCACAACTGGATGTAGATTGTCTGAACAAAAAACCAACGACAAATCGGTATAATGTTGAATATTTGTCAGTTGAATTTTTTTTAAAAGATATTTTGCTTTCAGAGGTCCGAAAGTGAGTGTTCGGTCACGCTGTAAAGAACTTCTGCGTCAGCAAATGGAGTTTGCGGCGATTCGACACGAAGATTCGAAAGATGTATTTTTGAGAGATTTTTGATTGAAATTTCTTTTATTAATAGTTTTTTTGTTGTTGTTGTTAGAAATATATGCAAGACGTGCGTGCCAAAGCTTTGTGGCAGCCAAAGTTGTCGGAAATGACAACGGCTGCCATTACACAGACGAATTGGAATTTTGTTGAACAGTTGTTAAAAGAGTGCAAATCTAAGACAAAGAGGATGCTGGTTGAGAAAATGGGACAAGAAGCTGTGGAACTCGGTCATTGCGATATAAACATTACGGGTGTGGAGGAAAATACTTTGATTGCGAGTCTCTGTGATCTGTTGGAGAGGATATGGAGTCACGGATTGCAGAATAAACAGGTTTATATTGATATTTTGATTTAATTTTCATTTACTTTATCGTTATTTTTTATTTAAAATAGGGGAAATCCGCTTTATGGTCACATCTACTGAGTTACCAGGAGATCGAAGAATGCAACGACATGAAAAAACCGATCAGTGCGAATTTTTTAACACCAGGTTTGTAATTTGCGATTCGAATTTTGCGATTTCAGTATCGGATCAGTCATTATTGCATTCGATTCCGAGGCTGTCGTTATCGGCGAATTATGTTGTACTAATAATGTTGTTCTTTGCTTGCTTGTTTTATGTTTGGAATTAACATCATCTTCTTAACATAATTTTTTGTTTAAATTTAAATTTACATTTACATTTGCTAATGTTGTTGATATCTATTTTTCAAGAACTTATTTTTAATCTCTTGCTGTTCACACGCAGCGCTGGCCTGGTGTGTTCTCCGGAAGCGTCTTGAATGTAGGTGCTTTTCGCTGTTTTAATATTTTCTGCTCATTTTCTTTTAATTCTAGCAAGCATGCAAGCTAACTTATCGTAGTTTAGTACCGTAGATTAGTGTAAAATGTGTACTTCGGTTCTAAAAAGTTATTTTTAATATAAAAAAAATATTTTATTATTCAACCAAACAGATTTATCAACAGTAGCTCTCGTGACCGATGTAAACACGACCCAGAAAAGTAAAAAGAAGACTCCGACAAAAGTACCGGATATTCCCACAATTGTGCCACTCCCAGTCTCCCTCACATTTGACATGAGGTATATCGAAGAGTTTTTGTTTATTTTTTGTATAATATAATTTGTTAATTTATCCGCAGGAACGTTCAAGCAATGACCGAGATTAAAACGGATATTGGTTACGCAAGAGCCTGGTTACGGCTGTCTTTAGAGAAGAAAGTATTATCGAAACATTTGAAGGTTCTGCTGGCCAATCTGGAACTTTTAAAGTACGAAAATAAATTGTTTTTAAACAAATTAAACTAATATTAATGTTTTTTGTTTTTTTTTGATAGGAGTTGTTATAAACGTTACGCATTTCTTCGCTGCGATGACGAAAAAGAACAGTTTTTATATCATATTTTAACTTTGAATGCGGTGGATTATCATTGTTTTACTAATGCGTATTTATCAACAGGTAAATTATTGTGGACTCCATTTATTCGACCCCCAAATTTTCTGCTGTTTTCCCCAAAAAATCTAAATTTTAATATCCCCAATTTTTAACTGGTTCCTACCTCAAAGCGACTACTCTGTACCCCCATTTTTCAAACGACTTTTGACAATTTCAAGTATTTTTCAGCCATTTCTGAACGATTTTTAGACGAATACCAATTGATTTCCATCCTTTTCCGTTCAATTTTTACATACTGTAAATCTATCTACATAGGAGAACGAAAAATCACTCAGAAATTGTTTAAAATCATTTGAAAATTTGTACATAACAGAAAATCACTCGCAAATCATCAGAAATCATTTAAAAATTGTTCGGAAGGCTGGAAATCAATTGGTAATCATCTAAAAATCGTTCAGAAGTGGCTAAAAACCACTTGAAAATTGTCAAAAAGTATTTGAAGAATGGTGTAGAAACATGTTAAACATGGGGTAAAATCTAGAATTTTTGGGGGGTGTAAATTGGATGTAGGAAAAGTTATTTCATGGGAAAATTCAGAGATTTTTTGGGGAAAAAGCAGGAAATTTGGGGGTCGAATAATTTATTAGTAATAATTTTTTCTCTTGATATTTGAATTTTTATTTGATTTTTTTTTTTCTAGTGATTCCATATCGCGTTGTCATATTTCCGAGTCGGAAATTCAGTGCATCGACGACATCTGCCAATGCCTGGGTGTGTTTATCTGGCACTCATGGCGAAACGGGCGCCATCGATATACCAAAGCAATCTCTAGAATTAATTTTTCAGGTTAGAAAAATAAATTTTATATCGAAAAAAAAATTAAAAAATCATATTTTAATCGTTTTTATTTCATTTTGCAGTACAAAAATTTAGGAATTCTCACCACGTTGCGTATAGGGCACGATAACAGTGGATTGACACCAAAATGGATGGTCGAACACGTCGTCGTTCGCAACGAAGTCACAGGTCACACTTACAAATTTCCATGTGGACGTTGGCTCGCGAAGGGAATTGATGATGGGAGCACAGAAAGACTCTTAGTTGGCGAATTAGTACCAGCTTCAAAGGATTACGAAGGTAACGTAATGAAACGAGTCGAAATTGGAGTTTTGGTGTTAAATTATATTATTTTTTATAGAATTGATGGAAACTTGTCGAACTCCCCCTCGCTGTCGCTCGCCAAATTTACCTCGTCGTTCCACCGAACAAATCCGGCCCAGCGAACTGGAATTGCAGCAGATGTTGGCCGATGCTGTGAACAATATAGTGAAACATTACTACAAACCGGAAAGAGAAAGAGGAAGCTTGACCATTCTCCTGTGCGGTGAAATGGGACTCGTGTATTGTCTGGAACAAATTTTTCTCTACGGTTTTAAATCGTCCAGACTTTTCGGACGTCATCTTTATCTCTGGGATTTCTTCGGTGATGATTTATTATTTAACAGGTCGAAATTCGTTGTAGCGAACATAATTTATGCACTGAAGTCAGTTTTCTCTCGTTTTACGACACATTTTCACACAAAAATGACGATTTCTTAGCTAAATTTTAAATTTTCATAGTTTTACTTTTAATTGATAAATTCTAAGCAGTTTATTCAAGTCGAAAAAAATCTCGAGAAGATTTATCACTGAATTGGTTAAAAATTAAAGATACTGCTTAAATTTACAGGTTATTTCCCTTTGGGTTCGTTATAACGAGGTTCGACTTGTAGGTTATCATTATTCCGGATTCATAATAAATTTCTATTATTTTATTAACAGTTAGAGTTCAAGGATATTTCGAAACCGTTTTGCAAGACGACAGTGACCGTTCGACGAAAGACGAAGAACAAATTGCGGTAATGACCACGTACTGCTCCCTGGTGGAAAAAATCAATGTGGCATCGCACACCGTTGGCAAAGACGGGAAATTTCAGGTGTTCATTTGCTTGGCGACCAGGTAATTTATTTTTAATTTTTCTTTTACCTTTTGAATTTTCGTTGACATCGATTTTTACGCTTTTTCTAGAGAACAACTGTTGCACAGAATGATTCTCCACGTTGCATCGACCCCAATCACGCAACAAATGTACGAAGATTACTCGTTTCTTCGCGATCAAAATCTCATAACTTTTCTACTACAAATTCTCGACTCATTAAGTGAATTCCCGTTCGTTCTGGAATCATCTCTAACGAAGGGAATTTCCAATTAGCTTTAAAAATCTCATCTGGCATTTTAAAACTACAACAACAACACTTTACAAAATCGCGAAAATGTTGTGCCATCGATTCATCAATTTAACACAATTAATTTACGACGTAAATGTTTAAAAAAAAACAAAGATCTGTGTAGATCAGGTGTGAAAAGTGTGAAAATATCGAGGAAACCCGTTTAGAAAAAAAAAAAGTATAAAGTTGTCTTTTAGACTACACTTTACTCATATATTTTAGATGAACTTTTACGATGTCACATTTTTAAATAATAATAATCATGTAATTATATCAAAAAAAAAGTTTGTGGATTTTATTTTTTTATTATTTTATTTCCGGCGTTACGATTATCAGTATTCATAATTTTTCTTGTTGATTTTTTTATTTATTATTACGAGATTATTTAATTTAATTTAATTTAATAAAAAAAAGTCCTTTATCGATCGGTAGCTAATTGTAAATTATATTTAAAAAGGACGTTGATTTGTTTGAATTGTAAAATTCATCCGAGTTCTCGGTTATTTTTGTTATTCATTTGAGATTTCAATTAGTGATTAAAAGACATAAATAGTGATTGTATACTTTTTACTCGTATGATATAACCTTATTACAGAGTAAATGTGGTTTGAATATCCCGGTTTGTCTTAGGCTTTAGCCCTTATTTAGTTTTTAAGTGCGTGTATCCTTAAACTTAATTCAATTTTCTATTTTTCATTTATCTTTATCGATAAAAACGAAAAAAAAACTTGAATTTTGAATCAGTTCCATGTACAAGGTTTATCGAATACTTTACTTATTTATCATTAGAACCAATTACACTTCGATGACCTAATTTGAACTGACTTCAAATCAGTAAATGATGATCAATCAATCAATCCTTTACTTCCCTTATTTTTTTTTATTTAATTTTTATTAAAGTATAATGTAATTCATTACATAACAAATTTATAAGAATATAAATTTAATAGATATTTAATATAATACTGTATTATGCATGCTTTTGGCCGGCTTAAAAACAAACTATCAAAAATTATAACAACGATATTTTCTCTTTTTTGTAATTAGTTATTAACTAATTCGTTTCTTCCCGCGAAAATGGTAAAACTCCGTTGGTACATCGCGGTCGACCGTGCAAACGTCCGGGCATTTTATCCAGGAGTTTGTTGGTTGCTGAATCACATCTCAATGGGTTACCTGGAGAAATCAAGTGAGTTTTAGTATTTTTTTTCACACAAATTCGTGAAATTTTTTATCGATTTTACCATGTATGTGTAGGATTTTCAACGGTAGTGACGGGAACATGTCCAGCGTGCCTAACGAATTATAGTTGACGTCCAGTTCTTGCAGCGATGGGAAAGAGTCGAATAAATTATCAGGTAATGTCGTTAACATGTTTCCAGACAGTATGAGACGTTTTAATGTGGGTAACCTGAGCTGTAATGTGAAAAAAAGTGTTTAGTTTATGAATTTTCGAGGGATTTGGTTGAGACCACCACAAGTTGACCTCCGTTGCCGTAGGTTTAACATGGAATCGGGAGGACAACTTGTGGCGGTCAAATCGGGAAAATTTCTACTCACTCGAGTGACATCGATGGGCGATTTCAGCCGGTTCCGAGATAAATCCAGAGTTACTAAACTGTTTAACGGTGTCAATGCGGATGCTGGGAATTCCTCCAGTTCGTTATCGGACAAATTCATCATGGTTATACTCGGCGTCGTTTCGAAAGCGTCCGGTAAAATGTACAACATTCCATTGTGCGATAAATCGATGGCATTCAAGGCAGGGAGATTCACCAAACTGTGTAACCGTCTTATTTCGTTGCCACTCAGGGTCAGTTCCTCCAAACGGGGCATGGAATCGAACACACCTTCGACAGATTTGATCCTATTCCTGTAGAGATGCAGGAATCTCAAATGACGTAACCCGTTAAACGCACCTGCGACATCTTCCAAGACGTTATCTGCCAAATTTAGCCTCTCGAGATTGTCCAGCGAGTCAAAATCGTGTTTTTTCAACGTTTGTAACGAGTTATTCGACAACATCAACCATTGTAAATTACGTAATCCCGTTAGGGCACCGTTTAACGTTACAAGTTCATTCCCAACCAACGCTAGACGCAACAACGACACCGGAAACGATCCCTTCTCCACATCCTTTATAAAGTTCTCAGACAAACTCAAATACCGTAAATCAGTGAGCGACGATATATCTTGATCCGTCACAGCCGTGATCCGATTCCCCGCCAAACCGAGTAACTTCAAATCAACCAACGGACGTAAGGCCGTAGCGGGCACTGCACGTAACGAATTATCCGCTATAACAAGTCCCCGTAGATCTTCCAAACCCAAAAAAGCGTCCTTATCGATCTCAGTAACGTTGCTATGGATGATCTGCAGTTTCATCGCCCGTAACGAACCAAAAGCCTTCGCACGGAGTGTCGGCACGTTGCTGTTGACGATCGTCACCGACGGCAACTTCTCGGACTGCGACTGTGTTTGCGGGATGAGGGCAGAGAGGGTTGCGGTATTACGCACAGACGTGCAGGTGAAGTAAGATTGGGACCCTTCCCGTCGTTCACACTTGCAGGGCGGTAAGGAAGGACAAACGGTCGAGGAGACTGCGGAAACGTCGGGTAAAATAAATAGATTGAGAAAGAGGAAGACGACGACGAGTGACTTCATGACGTTCATGTTGTTGTAGGAGTACAGAAGTGTTCCTTCCTCTTGGCATGGCAATTGGCGTGGCATTGAGGGAAGACCGGGCTAATCTAGTTGGTCCCGGTTATGTCCAAAACAACATAAAGGCGATAAGTGGCCACTGGTCTGAATGACCCCTGACTGGGATTTTTTTTTTCTTTCTCTCTCTCTTGAGGTTGTGGTTGTCGGCGCCTTAGGGTCGTGAGTGACCCTTGGTACGGTATGAAATATAATCGATTGCCTTGAACTTTATATGAAGGAAATTGGTGATTTAGTGCTTTAGTGTGTCAATCAAGTGAGTGAGGGGATAATTGGGTAATAAATCTTGGTTGTGTGATTTTTTTTTTGGTTGGTTTGGGGGTTAAAAGGGTTGTGGACGATGGAGTTTTTGTTTTTTTGGGTTTCAAGGTCATTTTTTATGGGTTTTTGAGGTATGGATGGTTGTGAAGTGATTTTTTTGATTTCTAATTGCCTTGTTATGAGTTTTCTGAAGAATCAGGTGCTCTGATGCTGTAATGTACTTGGAAAATTAGTTTTGTAATTTGATACGTAGCAGGAAATCAATTTTTTGAGTCATCTAGTTGTCGAGTCGGGGAAAAAATTGGACGGTTGATTTGCTTTTCAGACAGTCTTTGAGGTTTTTTAAAGAAAATTTTTTTTTTTTTTTAGTTTTAAGAAAATAGATATCAATCAATTCGAAAGAAAAAGTTGTTTCTTGACCCATTTTTAACTAAGCAGGAAATTTAAAATGGGGATTATGTATTTTTAGAAACTTGTGGAAAGATGAAAGGGAACGATAACTACAGGTGACCTTTTGTCTTGCAGGGAAAGCTGGAATTCGAGGAAAACAGACAGCTTTCATTTTCACACTGACTTGACAGTATTTATATCTACAGGAAAAATTTAAGTTCCTTGCGAAAAAAAGAAGAAAGAGGAGAAAAAAATGTAATCAGTAAATAAATTGAAATTCTTAGCTGATAAATCATCTGAAATTTCATCAAAAATGTAAATAAAAATTCCAGATTTTTCTAAACTTTATTTTATTTTTTCCCACTAAATAAAAAACATTAATTAATAACATGAATGATGTATGGATCTGAAATTTCATCCAAAAATGTAAATAAAATTTCCAAATTAAAATTTTATCAATAAATAAAAAAATAAAATCGATAATCGACCGATTAATCGATTTTTAATCGACAATTTCATTGGCTAGAAAAAGTTGATTTAAACTATTAAAAATCCCAAAAAATTA
>JAQFZO010001479.1:0-15633 GCA_034695885.1 Geophilus flavus
CCCTCCCCTGGAAAAATTCCTGGATCCGCCCATGGAATTACACAGCAACTCAAAATTATAATTAAAAAAATAGTTTTGTGCAAAGATTGAAAAACATTAGATAAAATTATATTAAATTAAATAAATGTTCAGCTTTATACAGCCGAATAGACGAGGATCGAAAGGTTTTTAGACGAAGGCAGGGATTAGCTAGTACCCCTTTTTACTTGGATTAAATTCTCCAGCAGTTAATGGATTCGAGTGGAATTTTAAGAGGGGGAGCGAACACATTTTTTCAATTGAAACCAAGCCCTTCCCACATCCCCACACGCGCCACTCCGTCTTGTCAAAAACGCAAAACGAAAGCAGCATGTGCGATGAGATTGCGAGTAAATTTTTATCTTCTTCTAGCTGCCTATTAGCACGTGTTCAGACTAACTCATTCCCATCATCTCCAGTCCAGATCAACACTAACAATGGCCGCCCGCCCGCAAGGCTCTGTCGCTTTCTTATGTGGATGCAGTCGCCTAGCAACCAGCCAACATCGCTCTTGATCGATTCCAGTTCGTTTACCGTCCACATAGAGAAGAAAACTCCGCCCATGTCTGGTGCAACTTGAATCTTTTCTCTTCGCATTATTTCAATTTTATAATTCTTAATCTCATTTTCAACGTCGCTCCGAGATGTTACCTAATGTCGTGTACGTGTACCGTATGCCGGGTTATACTTTGGACAGTTTTCACCCATTTTTCAAACATTTTTTTGTTATAATTATTAGTAGTGCGCATAAGATTTTAAAATTTATAGGTAAAAAATTTCTTCAGCATGTGTTTAATACCTTCCAATAGCAAAATCCATCAAATGCGGTCGTTTTCCAAGTTTTTTGAAAAATGAAAATGCTGGTCAAATTGGTCCCAACAATGGGGTGGCTATGGATACTGACTGCTGTTTTACTCAAAATCAATTTCAAATTGTTCTCAACTGACTTTGGACATACAATATATTTTTAAAAATTTTTTTACCCATTGTTTGCAGCAAAAACATTTTTTTTTATTAGTTTATTATAATTGTTCCGTATATACCACCATAATTAACGATTGGAATTTCAATTTAACATCAACTGAATGTTTTGAAAGTAGTATTCAACAATTTTAGAATCAAATTAAGACCTTTTGTTACAACTTTTTTGGTTCCTTAGAAATCTAGTTTTCCAGTCATGTCCAAGACAATTTTCTTTAAAAAAAAAGGTTTTAATTCCCTATCTTTGAATATCTATATAAGCACTACTATATTCTTATATAGGTTAAATTCATATGATAAATGACTGAATAACAATTTTAAATTTACTCGCATAAAAATCAACGTTAAAATGCAAGGTCACTCATATAGTATACATGAGAAAGGAAGACAAAAAAAAAACAGTTTTCCTTCCAGATTTAGGGCTGGTATTCTTACAATCATCTTATGAATCTCGTAGATGTGTGGGTGTGGGTGTGTATGTGTGTGTGTGAGGTGTGAAACACTCGAGACACGGTAGAAGAAGATGAAGAAGTGAGAAGAGAATTTATTGCGGAAGGTCACCGGCGGTGACCTTAAGTAAAAGCTATAAGAAAAGTCTAATTGAGAGAAACCAAGGCCACTAAGTTAGCAATCTGTAAAAGCATGTACGCTTTATGATAGTTTACAAAGGATCAATGGAAGGAAGAAAATGAATCCCAGCGTTCTATCGGAAAAAAATAATCTCAACACCATTTCAATATGAGGAAGTATCGAGTGTCTACACAGATTTGGGGTTGGGAGTGGCAACTTAAACACCGATTAAGTTACCGTACTATTATCCTTCCAAATACCGTACACTACACCCCAAAAGTTAAAGAAATAATGCAATAATGTCATAAACAAACATTAAACCCGTATTATGATGTCACTTCCTGGTTGCCACGACTCTTAATTATCACGAGATTCTCTGCTTATTATGGTCGTGTTACACCTTGTCTTAAGTTGGTAAATTTAACAAAAATAACACGAGCTCGCGGATCACGTGATAAGCCTCGTTCTCATCTGGTTTTTATTCTAATGTGGCCATTTTGAAAGCGTGATAGATCGAGAGAATAAAGTTGGTGTTTTGAGGCCTAACAAAAGGTTTTCATGTGTCTGAGTGTGAATTTTGAACTTCCGGGTATCAAATTGACTCGATCTAGTGGTTTTCTCGCAGAAATATTGTGAAGGGATTGTAAAATTGTGAAGGGAGCTTAAAATCAACAATATCCAGGCCAACGTTATTCACGGTTGTCGCTTGATTTTTAGGTTTTCCTGACGATGATTTTCGGTTGCTAGTGACGTAATAAAGGATTTTATTTTAGATTTAAAAAGGGTTGAATTTGTATGTACAAGAAGTTTTAAAAATTTCATGCCACTCGTGTTAGTAATAGCACGAGTACCATCCATTCAAATACATAACACGAATTTTACACATTTTACGTAAAACGAGCAAGAAAACTTTTTGAATGTAAGTTAGCACAATACTAACCCACCTACAAGTATACATATTTTATCATAGACTGATAATTTTCATTTCACTGTTCCTGTAAGTTATCATCGCTGGACCGGAATTGAATCATGAGTTTCAATTTAAAGAAATTACTGTCAATCAAATTGTTGGTTACATAAATATTTATCTTAGTATGCAACACAAATGACATGTTGTTACATTTATTCCTGGAAGAAAACCCTGAGAAAAAACTATAGGGTGCAGATTGCTTGTGATCGCCAGCGGCTATGTATATGTGACCAATGAATGATACACACACGCAATCTTCCATCACAAGACAGATTAATACAGGAATAAAAATGTAATAAAATCCAAAGATAAAGGAGTAAATAAAATAAGAAGACGTGCGAAAACATTAGTCTAATTTAAAAGATACTTAAATCGAAATTTTATTTAGTTTAAATGGGAAAAAGTGTCGCCATTTAATAATTTTGTTTATACGAAATAATTTCCGTTCTAATTTAGTCTCTCATGATGATTTTTATCTGAATTACTGAGGAAGTCACGGTCGATGAGAGCTTATGCTGAAATAAGTGCAATTTTTGTGCAAAATTGCAGTGCAAGAGGGGGAGAAGGAAAGGCAAGCTGTTCAAGTGGGTGTAGATGCAAGGAGAAAATAATTTAAAATAACAACTCGAAAAAGGAAAAAAAAAACTAATGGAGGGAAGGAAATCCGTGAGAAATATTTCAAGGATGTGCACTTTAAGAAATTTTTTTTTAATTTTTAAATTCCACATTAAATTACACTAGAAACATAAATAATTGAAAGTTGGAATGATTTGTAAGGTGAAACCATGTTAATTAAATGGAAATTAGATTAGATTAGAATGAGGCAAAGCCAACTGAAGAGGGATTTTTGTTTTGTTTACTTTGCGCGCATCATTTGGTCATATCCATTTAGTTTGATTTACAATCAAAAGCGAAGCTCCTCCGTTTGAACTCGTAAAGTGGCGCCTTTCCTTTTAGACTTAACTAGACGAGACGTTAGCTAAGTGTGTGATAACTCTATTGGATTACTCTCCCTGCTGTACTAACCCTTTCAGGACTTGTGCGCGTAAGCACCCGTTTGCATCATTTAAACTACGACTAGTCCCAACATTTTTATTTTCTATATAGGCTCTTGCGAGCTAATTAGCTTGGACTTTGTTTAGATACCGTATATACGTCTTCTTTAGCCAGGTAATGGTTTTTCTCACGCGTGGCGATATACGATACAGTGTGGGAATCCGCTTATAAGAGCAGGGTCGGGAACGCCGGAGACTGTACAGAATTGCCATGTAAAACTACCGTAATCTATTTTATTTTATATTTTTATTCCCTCATCAGAGGTTGCAACAGTGAAAAATTGTCCATTTGGTAGTAGTCCTTATAGGTGGACTCGACTGCAACTACGTACTTGTTTACGAGCGTTTTGGATGTTTGAAACGTAATGATTTAACGTGCGATAATTATTAAGGCTTTTATCAATTCGTAGTCGTGTCATGGAAACTAATTTCGGTCGCAAACATAGCAATTTCTCTTGATATTGGTGTTAAGTGAGATGTGTGCGATCTTTCACGTGTCACTTTCTATCTTGCTACGAGCAAACAAACAGGGCAAATGTGCTCTTGCCTTTTTTTTTTATCCTTTACTCAAAGATAAACGAAGAAAAGGATGAAAAAAGCAGTTTGGGCGTGAGGGATTATCATTCCCTTGCAATTCTTCTCCAGATCAATCAAATGTTCGTTTTAATTAAATTTTTTTAAGTTTATTTTTAAATTTCCTTTAAAGAAAGTATTTTTAGATCATGTTCGGATGTATGTTTCATGAAATTATGAAATTATGAAATGAAATAAGTTTTGTAATTCAATAACCCAGGAAATTTAAAAGGATTCAATATTTCAAACCACTTTACTCGAGTAAAATTACGATTTATTCATAACTGCAACATAATAAATGAAGAATCTTAGTCCTGTTTGATCAAAAGTGGCATGAATGAAGAAATTGCATGATATTTTCTAGTAAAAACCGAGGGGGTCGATATTCGACAAAATGGTGTACAAGATTTGTGATTTCCATGATTTTTTGTGATTTTCATATGAATTCCTTTGTTTTACATGTAATTTCTTGTGATTTCGCCTATTGTCGGACCCCTCGAGTAAAACTCCAATTCCCTCAAAACAATAGAGGCCATTTTGGATTCCCGATTTTTCTGCCATTTGGTGGCGCCTCCAAAATTTCCAGAGACTATACTAAGCTTATATGAACAAGGAGGAAAGATATCATCAAAATTACAACAGCTACATTTAGTATTAAAATTTAAGTGACTTTTAATGACTTATATCTCTTAAATATTTCATGCTAGACATAATTTTTTATTTTTGGGAAGTTTTCATTATGATTTTAAGCAATTAGTTTTAAAAATACAAGCATTAACTCAATACCATGACTGAATAGATAAAATTTCCATTGACAAACTTAAAATCATTTAAATTTACATCCTTTAGGGAAAAAAATATATCACCAAATATTAATTAATAAAAATTCAAACTTAAAAACTAACTGATCCTGAATCTAATGTAACATTACATCACTAAATATTACAAGTATAATATGCACAAAGAGGCCATTCCTTTCTACCCTTTTAGCCTTTATCTAATCTAACTGGTGGACAGTTGAGCACTTAGTGTTTATCAAGCAACCTTTCCTCAAACTTCCATCCTTGAGTGCAGTTAATAAAATACCTACAATTTTCTTATATATTGAAAACCTAATTTGTTTTTATTTCTTCTTGATAACATTTTTTTATATGCATCCCCACACATATATATACAAGGTATTAATTTCCTGTTTATCTTTAAATGATTATAGGTTTCACACACACAGAACTAAGGAAAAAAATTCGTCAATGAAATCAATAGTGTAAATATAGTAAATGATGTGGTTCGAAATTTACGAGGGGTCATCATTATTGTTTTTTTTTTATTTCTTGTTTATGGGATGGGAGTTTTTGTTCCAAATATTCAGTGATAAAATGTCTAGACACTGGAAATGAAGTTTTATGCCGTGTTGAAGGTTTTATCTGAGAAAAATAGACTCAAACAGTAAAATATTTTCTTATTTATCATAATTTCATTGACATAAATAATCTGAGTTTATATTTTAAGTTGAAAATCTACATTTTTTTGGTATTTAAATTGAAAAAATAAATAAATTCTAGTGAGGAAAGAGGTCTTATCACACATTGACCCTTTATTTCACCAAAGACCTCGACCTAGTTTCATCATGCACTTGTTTATAGGGAAAGAATGAAAATATAAATATAAAATCATAAAATGAAGAGTTTGTGTTGCGGTTTTCGGTTTTAATGTGGAAAATGTGTTGTTGATTAAACGTTAGCAGGATGTAAGTATTAAAATAATCGTTTCGATTCAGAAACTGCATTTTTTCCTCTCTCGTCTTGTATTAATTTTTTTTCTTTTTTTTTTGTCGTGAAAAGAAAATTGAAACAGGAAATATCTCTCGAGACCCTATTACAATCTTCTCTAGGGAGGAACCATTTTCTCATTTCTATCTTTCATTCTATTCCATTTCCTCTAATCTTCTCAGTCTTCACCTGTAGGAGCTGTGGTGGGATGGTGATACCACTGGCGCCATCTAGTGGCGTAAATCTTAGTTTCTTTCTTTTGGAAAAGTTGTAGTGGTTTGGCATTACTGCATTAAGGGTTGTAATTGGGTAAAAGAGAAACAATTTGTGGTTTGGTGGCTGATCGGTTTGTGTGGGATTAGAACAGTTTGTAAGAGTCTTGAGTTTTGTCAATCTCAGGTTAAAGATCCGGCTTTGAGACAGTGGTAGAAATTGTTCTCAAGTGAAGTTTTATAAACAATTATAATACGGTAATTATACTAATAAATATGTCTAATCTTGTGTCTAACCGGTTCGACCGGTTTATCTAAAATCTAATTTTAAAATATACCACACTCTAAGAAATGGATAATTCAGCTTTAGAAGCATAATCAAATTTAAGTGTAAATACAAGCTACCTTATGTTACAAGAAATCATAGGCAGGATTCAAAATGGGAATTGTTGAATCGAGCATAGTTAAAATAATAATCAAAATACTAATCAAGCATGCTTAAAATGACGGATTTTCTCTAATTGATTTGAAGGTTGGTGGAAATTAATTGTACATGTAATTCAATCGATCGAACCAATTGCAAATCAATTGGTATCGACGTTTATGGTTAGCTGGAATTGAATTTTACAGCAATTTGGTATTGCCGAAACATTGATACCGCAATTGATTTGCAGTGAGTTTGTTTAGTTGAATTAGGCGTACAATTAATTTTGACCATAACGCTCAGATCAATTAGGCCATGCTTGGAAACCCGTCATTTTAAGTACGTATGCTCATGAATTAGGTATTTTAACTATGATTCAACAATTCAGTCCATTTTTCCCTAAGCGTAGTTAAAAATAATTCTAAATTCGCAGTAAAAATTTCTCAGAATGCAGTTCACAACTTATTGTAGGTATCATCGTGATGTAACTGCTCGTTAAATGTTATTCGAATTAAAACACAATTAAAATGGTGGGAATAACCTTTATTAAATGCAATCTTATACACAATTATTGGATTGTGGTCAGATGGTGTTGTTTGGGCCCCGATTGGCTGTTAGTGCGTAATACGCTACACTACCCCGTAGTATAGCGTATGTACACACCCGACCCAAAATTGGTCATCTAGGGGTCATTCCAATTTGTCTTCTAACTTCACTCTGGCGACTCTCACCTATTATCTATCACTCCATTTGAAGTTGAATACAAAGTTCTGGCTGTTGAGGAATTTTGGTGATGGTGTTGCAGTACCGTATTGAAGTTTGGGTGAAGACTGAGGATTCTGGGTGAAGTAGGGATTTGGCCTCTCTTTTCCTGTGGGGTTTTTGACGTTACCCAACCTGGGGTTGGAAAGTCCTCTGATGGGGAAGTGGGCAACCTGAATCTGGGGTCACTAACTTTGGTTACCACAATCATATCCGTAACAAAACTTATCAAAATCTCAGGAACCTTTTGAATTAATTCCTATTATTTTTCTTACAGGTATTATGCGAGCAATCTTCCTTAAACAAGCTGCCCTCTCCTTTGTCGCCGGCGACCGAGCACCTGGCGTTGCGTAAAACCAACATAACGGTGATCCCCCCTGATGCATTCGACGGACTCCACAACGTGAAACGTCTCGTCCTAGACAGCAACCAAATCCGCGAAGTCGCTCCCTATGCCTTCCGAGGTTTGGCTAACCTTGAGGAACTGAGCGTGCAGGACAACCCTCTTCCATACCTCGCCACCCACTCCTTCTCCGACCTCGTCAACATCACCAACCTGTTCCTCGGCTACAACCGGATCGCGGCCATCGCCATGAACGCCTTCGCCAACACTCACCACGTTCGTTCCATCTCGCTGACGGGCAACCCTCTCAAAACGATCCATAGCGGCGCCTTCGCCAACCTGCACGGTGTCGACATTCTCTACCTTCCGTCCGGGGTGGAAGAGATCGAACCGGACAGTTTCAACGGCTTGAGCAACGTCAGCATGATTCGTCTGACCAACCTGCGGCTTCACCAGTTGCCGTCTTGTTCCTTCCGCGGCCTGAGCAACGTGGCCAGTCTCAACATCCGCGACTCGCGCATCAGCGTCATCAAGAGCCGCGCCTTCCACGGACTCTCTTCGGTCGACTACTTGACTCTTGAAAACAACACGATCGACACGCTCGAGGCCTACGCCTTGCAGGGCATGAAGAGCGTCAGCGTCCTCGGCATACACAGAAATCGCATCAAGCTCGTCGAACCCCACGCGCTCGACGATATCAGCGAAGTGCGCAAGATTCGCTTCGTGCACAACTGGTTTTCCTGCGACTGCCGGCTGCGATGGGTGGCCGAAAGTCACCGAAACTCGGTGCCCAATCTACTCATCGACAATCTGTGCCTCTCGCCCGACCACCATGCGCACAAAAACGCCTCGGTCGTTTACGCTGAGGTCATGGCGCAGTGCACCGCAAGGACGACGCCCAGCGTCGACGAAGCGGAAAAAGAGAGAGAAAAGGAGAAAGAAAAAGAAGAAGAGAAGAAAGTTGACGTTGATGAAGAAGAAGAAGAGGAAGATGAGGATGAAGAGGAAGACGGAGTGAGGGAAATTGTGCCACCCACGTTGGGATTCGAAACTGTCGAGGAGTTGACGCCCGCTAGTGACGAATTGGACGATTTCATGACGACGCCCGAGTCGCTTCCAGAAGCAGAGGCGAACGAAGGGTCGCCGAGTGTAATTAGTTGGATTTGTTTAATCGGTTTCGGGGTTGTGACTGTCGTGTCAGTCAGTTGAAGGAGTTTGAATAATGTGCATTTAAGTCTGTGGGAATGATGAACACGCTCTCTGGTGGAGAAAAAAGGTGAGGAGGAGTAAAAATATAATAATTAAAATTTAAAAAAAAACCAGGTAAATAAATTGCAATGATATAAAAAATTAAAAATCAATAAACAAACATTTCATATACCAACTTCGGACACACAACGGTTAGTGATATTTAAAAAAAAATAAAAATAACAATAATAATAATAAAAAAAAATGGAGAGGAAAAAGCTGACCCGTTTGAATTTGCCCGCCTTGAGTTAGACTTTGCTAACGCTCGCCAGTGAATGTTGAAAAGAAGGGGGGAGGGGACTCAATATAACAGCACTAGGTTAATCACGTGCAATATTAACAAAAAAATGCCTGCGTGCACTTATTTCACGCATAAGACCGATCCAATTTTTGTTTTTGTCCACTCGAGGATTGAAAAAATAGCACTAAAAACTAATGAAAGAGGGAGTCGTTTTATGTATTGCAGGGAATAAAAAAATCTAAAATTGGTTTCTTTTTATTGTCAAAGAAAAGATATAATCATTATATACTGTGATATTTGCAATATACTATATCTTGTTGTATTTACTCGACGATTTATAGAGAACTGAAAATGAATTTCAAAAATAATTTTTATTATATTTAGATAAAGGTAAAAAAAAATAAAATAATTGAGATTTTGAAAGAAGATAAAAACACAAGTAAATACTATAAATACTGTCTTGATTTTTTGCTTTTCTCTATAAATTTCTCTTTCTCTAATCATCAAAGTTTCAAATTGTGAGTGTCTCCCCCTGTGTCTTTTTATGTCTGTTTGTTGTGAATTTCATGAAAAGTTTCCGACTTTGTTTTTCTATATTTAAAAAAAAAAAAAAGACAAATTTGTTTTCAAACGTCGACTTTTGAAATCAAAAATTTATACATATTAAACAAAATCAATGCAATATCATGTGGACTTTTAAGTGGAAATATTTTCAAGGTTTTTTGTTATATCAAAAAAAATAAAAAAGAAGAATTAAATCAATTCCAAACTCAATCTCACAACTTATCAATGCATGGAAAGAGATTAGCCCTATTTACAGAAAAAAGGTAGAAAGTATTCTTTATTATAATCATTTTTATGATAAAAAATGTAGGAAAATTGTTATGAAGTAATAATCTAGGGACAAAAGAGATTTATTTCAATTATTTTTTCATTTATTGATTCTATAATGAATTATTTATTGGAGAAATTGATTTTTAGTCAAATGTTTCTAGTTTATAGTGTCAGGAAGAATGTATTGGAGAAAAAAGGAAGGAAGCAGCATTATTGCTATATTTAAAAAAAACAAATATCAATGCAGTTTGTTATACTCTTGTTGAAAAAATTTTTGCCTCATTTATCATCAATGCAATGAGTTTGTCATCAGGGTTATTTATAGCATATCAATAAATATGTGATGCATTGAAATGTGACATGACTGTGATGGATTAATAAAGAGGGGAAATAGAAAAATGGTGCAGCTAATGTAGGGTTAATAAGGAAATGAAATGAGTGGATATGTTATGGAACCAAGAAATGATCTGTTTGGTTGGTTGTTTAGTGGCAATCTCAATATAAATATTTTTTAAGGTGATATGAGAATGAAAAAAAAAGTTGCTATGTATTGATTTGAAATTTGTTGCTTACTTTGTTTAAAATGAAAAAAAAGGAAAATTTGTCAGTATGAGAAAAAAAGTCAATGCAAATTGTTATTTTATTGAAATAAGGTTTAACAAAAAAGATATCAATGATAATAAAGGAAATAATTTTTTTCTTTTATTTGTGTCTTTATTTTTTAATTGTTTTTTTGTTTTTTAAATTTTTTTTTAAATGGAAGAATATACTTGTAGGTTGAAATGGATTGAAAGCACATCAGCAGCACTTTGTGTTTGATGGTAATGTTGTTAGTCACGATTCGTGGTGGTCAAATTAAATTATTCAAATTTTCTTCTTTTCTTACCAGGTGGAGAAAACTCCATAATGGGGTTGTGGTTTAGCACGTTAATTTTTCTATGGAAATCGAGACATCCTACTTTTCTAAAGATTCTGTATAAATTTTTATACGTGGATATATTCTTGTAGATTACCCTGATAAAAAAAAGATTGTAGATTCTGCATTTTTACCCAATTATTTTTAAATAAAGGAGTCCGCCTATTGCCGGGTCCACATTAATAAATATAGGCAGGTATCTTAACGAACAATAGGAACGCGACAAGAGGAATGAGCAATAAGCTCCCCAAAAAAGGCCTTTGCAATTCCATTATATTCTGTAAATGCCTGCTAAATTAAAATATTCTTATGATACCATGTAATGCATCTACTGGTGATGCGTTTGTACAGATGGGAACGGGTTATAGCTTCGACAAGAAAAATGGAAACTCTGGAATAATCGTAACGCTTAGGTGAGGAGAGGTCCATCCTCGGTCCCTAAAATATTTGCATTAAAGCGATAAAGAATAACAGTTCCTCAAAAGAAATATTAAAGCTAAATAACTAAATAAAAGAGGTATCCAAACAAACGATTGCTCTTGTTTTCCAGGTGTAAACAGTTGTGATTATCCAACCAGATTTGAGTCTTCTCCCTTTTTGACTATTGCATGAAGGTATGGAGTCCCACACAAGAAGTTGTGATAACCAAGTTAAAGCATAAATAGGTACTGTAGAGAAGTTAAGATAATGGCCACTAGGGCTAGTGTGAATAAATAGTTAAAAAATATTATTAACAAGTCTTTAAAGAGTGACAGGATATGCAAACGAGAGCATATACCTGTTGATTAACAGATAAACAGAATAAGCTATTGTCAAAAAAAGGAGGGAAAAATTGGTGAAGACCAATGCCTCAAGTTTAATTTCCTAATTTGATATTGAATATCATACGTATTAGGAAATTAAATCCTTAATTTAAGCTTCTAAGAAATAAGAAATTATCAAAAACTATTCGAAGAAAAGTCAAAAGATGATGGGACTTTTAGGGACCAGACCATCACAAATTTTATCGGCAATTAAACTGCATGCATTTTACAAAATATTTTCAATTTGTTTTCCAGATTTTTTAAAACAGTACGGTATTTAACATCTCAAAGATTTATTTAACTAACGATTGCTTACACTTCAAAGTAATCATTACATTTTCAGCTTCAAATATTGCAATGCGCATGAGAATTATCCGATCCTGTACATCCTTTTCTGCATATTCCATAGTGAATAGACGGAGGAGAATTTTTCCTATTACACCCGTAAATGTGGTTTTGCAAACAGTTACCGCACAATTCGTGACCACAAAACTCTCCCATCGCATTTCCCTTGCAGCAGGAACATCCACTTCCGCTCCCGCCGCCAGAACTGCCTCCACACGTGATGCTGTTGTAACGGTAAGGCAAAAACCCACTTTTACCGTAGTAGGGATACTGCACAATACGGTGGACAGTCCTGGGAGGTGTCAGTTCATATGCCCAGTACGATGTTTGACCGGCGTTTGCCCATCTCTCGAATATAGCTCCATGTCCATTAGGGCCACCCGTTCCTGGACCTCCCCTCATGATGACGTCACCTTTACGCAACTCACTTTTCGATATTCCTCGAGCTACACCAGGCAATGAGACTGTGCTCAAACTAGATGACAACTTCCACGCCATCGAGACATACCCACAAATGTGAGCTATGCAATGCATTATTTTAAAAGTGACAATTAAAAAATGCTTTGCACTTAAACTTTTGGCCGCTACTGTAGAACTACTGGAGAAATTTTATTCTAATTACTTTTGTCATGTGCTTGTGTTTAATCTCTACAGAAAGGTATTTTTATAATTGTAATTCATACGATATGTTGTTTAAAATAGAAAAAACTCATAAAAGTGTATTTATTATTTAAATTTTGGGTTGTTTCAATATTTCACGATTCCCGGGAATTTTAAAACTGATGGGGCCGAGTCCCGGGAAATTTCAAACGGTCTGCTTTGGATTTTCATCGTGCAAAGGCATCGCTTTGCAAATCTCGCCTTGTGTGTCTACGCCATTAAAGACATAAAAGACTTCTGTTATTTTCTCGATACGTTCGAACTATCTTGTTTTGAACCGTAATTAAAAACTAATATTTTAGAGTGCGCTTTTTGGTTTAGTTGGAATTGAAATTGGTACGACTCACAAGTCAGTGTGTTCATCTATACAAAAGCCCATAAAACTCAAGATATTCATCAGCCAACATTTTTCTTAAAAGTTTTACAGTTTGATGTGACGATAAGTTGATGTTACTCCAAGACCATTACAGTCGTGCAATCCCAGCAGTAAATATTTTCTTCTTCTGTGTCTCCCAGAGTCACCCCTGCAAGCAATTTCCACTACTCCGTGCAAAGAGATTAAGTTTAAGTGGTCATACAGGAGTGAAACCGGTCTCTTGCCACTTGTTCTTAATCTTTACAACCACATCCTTATTCCATCTAATTCGTCTACGAGTAACCGGACAGACAGCAACATCTCTCAAAGATGTTCCTGAAGGCCCAGTTAGTTTCAGCGATTTCACAGATTTCCCTAACTGGAAATGACTCGAAAAAGATGCACAGAACCACAGTTTTGTCATAGCCGAGAGTGCCCTGGTCACGATATCCCAAAATATCGAGCATCGATACTGACATCGATGAATCGTGTAAAAACATCGTTGTAAACAATGATTCTTTAGAAACTACTTAAAATATTATTTTAAACATGTTTGATGAGTGTATATGGGGACTAACATACATAAAAATCTCGTTAAGGGCTCCAAAAATTCTATGAAAATCCCAAATCTTAACTGCAAAATGTTTAAAATAACCTCCAAAATCTTTCAAAATCCCAGAAATGCTTAAAAATCCCAAAAATTATTCAAAAGCTGTATAAAATTTCATAAAATCTCTTAAACCCTAGTCGAAAAAAACCATTGATGTTTTGAACCATCGATTATTGGGTGTTCACAAAACGCAGAACGGAATCGTCCACGGAATAAAAATGCGGAATTTGGAATATTGGAATTTGGAATTTTTTAGATTTTAGTTTTTTTTCAGGTTTTAGTTGTTTTTTTCAGGTTTTAGTTGGTTTTTTTCAGTTTTTAGTGGTGGCATGGCGTGGGTGGCGTGGTTAGAAGCACGCTCAGAAGTAGTTTGTTTGATAGCATGGTTTGATTTGATTTGATTAAAGAACTGTTAAAATATTTACAAAAATTAAAAAAAAACAAAATTTTATTAAAAGAATTGTACTAAGGAATATGTTACATGCCACACGCCACGCCACATAACTCACGCCATGCCAAACGACGCCTGCCACCACAAAAAACCTGAAAAATACAACAAAAATATAAAAAATCTTAAATTAATATTCCACATTTGGAATTCCATTTTGGGCTTTTTTTCAAAATTCCAATATTTCAATATTCCAAATTCCGCATTTTTATTCCGCGGACGATTCCGTTCCACGTTTAGTAGACCCCCTCTATTATTCGATTTATTTGTAAACTTTGATACATCGCAGAGCACTAATCGCTACTATTTTGAGATGAAGATAGATCGGTGAGTTTAAAACAGAAAGGCCGAATGCGACCGAGAAATTTTTCGGTTCCACGATCGAAGAAAAGTCCGGTCACCCAGCGTTCCTCCTTAACGCCACATTGCCCTCCGACCATCACGTCAGTGGTGGATTCGATGTCTGGCTCGTTCCGTTTCGCTCGCAGTTACAGGATGAATCCTTGTCGGTCACTGTAGACCAACGAGCAATTTTAATGGTGGCTGCAACACCTGGTGCATCGAAGAATGTCACACCCCGTAAATAAATCCCATCTGAGATTTCGAAATCTCTTTCAAAACTATACTAATTTAGACATTGTTGAATTTTTAAAATTTTATTTTTGTAAGAATGCCAAACATAGGCTGATGTGGACAAAAAAAATCAACTCGAAGAAAGATGACTCAATTTCATGACTAATTACTGTAATAATAGGAAAATAGATATAAATAGAGCAATGATGTGAAATACTGTAATTTCTACTGTGTAAATTACAATTTTAATTTTTAATGTAGGTACTAACGTTTGCACGCATACACACAAGCCACATATCCAAACACTAGAATTGTCACATTTGTTGCACACGCATATTGAAATTTTTTAAAATTTTGCCAAAAATGGGAGATTTTGACCAAATTATTTAAATATGAAAAATAAACTTAATCTACCCTGTATAGGGCTCATAATATTGGCTAAATCTGATCTTTCGATATTTAAAAAAATGCTGTTTAAAATTCTATTTCGATGATATCAAAGTAAAATTTTTCAATATTTTGAATTTTCAAGATTTAGCTGTACGTACAAAATAAATCTGGATAATCCAAAAACCAAAAAAATATCATTTAATATAAATATCATAAAAAAAAAAGAAATATTATTTTTACCCCAATATCGAAATAGTGTGAGCCCTAACCCTGTACACACCCAGAAATAATTACATTTTTAATTTTTTCTGTGTCATACACCGTTGCTTGTGCAAAATAATACTGTACACCCTTTTTAAGGACTTATTATACACTTAAATCATGATAACACCTATAAAAGGGTGATAACAACACCTTTAAAGGAGTACACTCTGGGGAATGTGGTTTACGTACATCTTTAAAGGGATAGTGCAACGAATTTAAAATGCCATGAAATTTATACAGATGAAACTTCAGTATTAAAATAGTACTCA
>JAQFZO010001480.1:0-15629 GCA_034695885.1 Geophilus flavus
ATTTACGAGCAAAAGCAGGGGATTCCTGCGGATGTCTCCCGACAAACAAGATACATTAATCAAAATGCTTATCCTGTCGTTGGCTGCAATTTTGTGTAATATAAAAATCATTTTTTACAAATTTAAAAAAAATTTAATGTAACAAGAAAAGCCTTTTGTACTTTACAGCATTTTCATGTCGGTTATTTTCTGTTTTACGCTTTGAGAGTGTGATCCACGAGTTTGATCCGTATTTTAATTATCGCACTACTCGTCATCTTACCGAAGAAGGTTTTTATAACTTTCACAATTGGTTCGATGACCGTGCTTGGTACCCACTCGGTCGAATTATCGGAGGCACAATTTACCCAGGTTAAGAAATGTTAAATTCCGACTTAAAACCTCAATAACTTACATCCATAAATATTTCATTTAGGTCTGATGGTTACTTCTGCAGTAATCTATCACACACTTCAACTGATAAACATCACAGTTGACATTCGTAATGTTTGTGTGTTCCTCGCACCTTTGTTTTCGAGTCTCACAACCATTGTGACATACTTGCTTACCAAAGAACTTAAAGTAGGGTATATATTAGAAAATAATTATTCCTTTTTAATCCATAGAGATTAATCTAGATTTTTTTTTGGTTTTTAGGATGCTGGATCAGGCTTGGTGGCAGCTGCCATGATATCGATCGTACCTGGCTACATTTCCCGATCCGTAGCCGGTTCATATGATAATGAAGGCATTGCAATTTTCTGTATGTTGTTAACATACTATACCTGGATCAAGGCAGTGAAAAGTGGATCTCTCTATTGGGCTAGTCTTTGTGCCCTCGCTTATTTTTACATGGTGTCATCTTGGGGAGGATATGTGTTCTTAATTAATCTGATCCCACTTCATGTTTTGGCTCTGATGTTTACTGGAAGATTTTCTCACAGGATTTATGTGGCGTATTCGACGGTAAAATTCATTATTACATTTTTTTTTTAAAACAAAGTGAATATTAATATATTTTTATTTAATTTTTTTTAGATGTATTGCTTAGGAACGATTCTATCGATGCAGATTTCATTTGTTGGTTTTCAATCAGTCCAGTCTAGTGAACACATGGCTGTTAGTTTATTTGTTTTTTTTTTTCAAATCTATAGTGAAAAGATTAATGAATTTTAAATTTATTTTATTTTGTTTTATTTCAGGCGTTGGGTGTATTTGGATTATGCCAACTGCATGCATTTGTTGATTATTTACGATCTCGCATGACAAGGGAACACTTTGAAATTCTTTTCAAAACGTTGGTTCTTATCACTGCTGTCATTGGTGCCTTGGTTGGGGCCGTGCTTACGGTTACTGGCAGTATCCTTAACTTAAATATATTTTTAAAACAAAACGTTTTTAAAAAAAAAAAACAGAAAAAACTTAACATTATTCTACAGAAATTGCACCTTGGACTGGTCGATTTTATTCTCTTCTCGACCCTTCATACGCAAAGAACAATATTCCCATCATTGCATCTGTTTCTGAACATCAGCCGACATCATGGAGTTCTTTTTACTTTGATTTGCAGATGCTCGTGTTCATGTTTCCAGGTATGCATACCAATACGAAAGTTTACTAAAAAGTAATTACGATTTTCCCGTATCTTCAGCTGGACTTTATTTCTGTTTCAACAAATTATCTGACGCTAATATTTTTATTATTATGTATGGTGTTACAAGTATATACTTTGCCGTACGTTCTAATAATTATTAGTTCACGCCACAGTAATTAATGAAAATTACTTTCATTGCTTCAAATAGGGTGTCATGGTGCGCTTGATGTTAGTATTAGCACCGGTGATGTGCATTTTATCTGGAATTGGCGTTTCGTCGATGTTGTCGACATACATGCAACACTTGGACATTTCTCGAGTGGACAAGAAAATGAAAAAATACGAAAATAACTACTTTTTGAAGAACGAGGTTAGTAATGAAATCAATTCTTAACATTTTTAGATGCGAGTGCACTCTCGAATATGACAAAATCTCAGTCGTATTCATATTTAAAACTCGCTAAATAAATTTACAGTAAAACCTATTTCGCTTATTTCCATTAAATGAATAACTGATCATATTTACTGTTACATTTCAGATTGCATGGGCATTCGTTAGTATCATGACCGGATTCTTAATAACCTACACTTTCCACTGCACCTGGGTCACTTCGGAAGCTTACTCGAGTCCTTCGATCGTACTATCGGCTCGTGCACATGACGGAAGTAGGATTATATTCGATGATTTCAGAGAAGCTTATTACTGGTTACGACACAACACACCCGAGGCAAGTTTAAAGACGAATATAGGTAATTTTAAACTCATCGATTGTCTTGTTTAGGACGCTAAAGTGATGAGTTGGTGGGATTACGGTTATCAAATAACAGCTATGGCTAACAGGACTATATTAGTCGATAATAATACATGGAATAACACACACATCTCTCGAGTTGGGCAAGCGATGGCGTCGTCTGAAGAAAAAGCGTATGAAATTATGCGAGAGTTAGATGTAAATTACGTATTAGTAATATTCGGAGGATTGACTGGATACTCATCAGATGGTGAGTTGATAATTTCAATCGAAAATATATAAATTAAGTTTTTATTATTTTTGTGCAGATATAAACAAATTTTTATGGATGGTCAGGATTGGTGGGAGTACAGAAAGAGGTCAACATATCAAGGAAGCAGATTATTATACTTCAGCTGGTGAATTTCGAGTAGACAGGGAAGGTTCACCAACACTGCTCAACTGCCTTATGTACAAAATGTGCTACTATAAGTTTGGAGCAGTTTACACTGAAGCTGGTAAATTGTTAAATTGGTGAAAGGGTAGTTGAAAAATTACTTATATTTTTTTTAAATGTAAATTAGGTAAACCGCCTGGTTACGACAGAGTGCGTAACGCAGAAATTGGTAACAAAGATTTCGAACTCGATGTTTTAGAAGAAGCTTACACCACTGAACACTGGCTGGTTCGAATATATAAAGTTAAAACTTTACCGAATCGTGGAATTTAATACTGTTTGACTTTTGAAATCGGAAAGTTTTCAATTTTAAGTCATTGATACTTAAAAGGCACTATGAAAAAAAAAAATTGTTTGCAAATGAGTGCCTTAAATCAAGGCATATTTTGTTATTTTGTATCATTCCATTTTCATATTGACCTTAAAAATTCATGTAAAAGTTATTTTATCTCCCAGGCCAAACGATTCAAGTGTATTAAAATGCCAGTGATTTGAAAAAAATCTATTGAATATTTTATTCCTCTTATCTTTTTTAATCATTAGACATGGTAATCAATGCACTTTGTTATCAGTGTGAGTCCACTCTGGTTTCTTTTTACCCAAAAATGCCTTTATTCCTCTTTGCGCGTCTTCATAACGTAAATTATCTACCATTACGTTTTCTGCACCTCTGTAAAATAAAAAAAAATTTAAGTTATACCGACCGACTACAGTTAGGATGATGTTTTTGCAAACGAATTGCTAACTTGTAAGCTGAGGACATATCTTGCTCAAGTTGCTCGTAATAAAATCTCTTTCCTAGCGCGGAAACTGATCTGCTTTTTAAACATATTGCATCAATTATCTTAGACGTCTTAAATATAAAAAATTTTGTTAGCACAAAAAAAACATTTTATGGAAATCGATATTTACTTCTGCTTCTAAGTTTGCCTCGGAACAAATTTTGCTGACTAGTCCACACTGTACGGCTTCTAAAATTAAGTATTTCATAATTCTGTATAAAGTTATAATATAGTGATGTTAAATTTATACCTTGTGCAGAAATTGGTAAACCTGTTAGAAGCATATAACTAGAAACTTTTCTTGGTGCAGCTCGAGATACAGCGACTCCAGGAGTTGAGCAGAACAGACCAACATTCACACTGTGTGCATTTGTTTGAATACAATTACTTTAATAAATTAAATTGTCGGACAGACTTAGATTACACACCCCGGTGTTGAAAATGTAGATTTCTCTGTTGCAATTACGATATCGCAGGAAGCTGCCAATTGACAACCAGCTGCTGCGGCTATTCCTAATAAGTAAATGAATGCGTGATAATTGCCGTATAAAAACAAAAACAAATTAAAATTCACCATTTACTTGGGCGATGACAGGCACGGGTAATTTATTAATTGCCGTCATCACGTCTGTGCAAGCAGTAAATATGGATTGATGATGTTCTTTTCCTGTGGCTGATGTCTAATTATACTTTGTTACTTTTCCATGCTAATTAATTTAATTCAAATTACCATTTCACTTAAATCGTGTCCTGCAGAAAATGCTGGTCCTTTTCCACTCAAAACGATGCATTTTGTATCATCTATATTTTGAGTTAAACTTTCCTTTAATGCTGTTAGCATTTCCAAAGATAATGCATTTCTGTATAAAAAGAATAAACAAATAGTTGTTTTTTAATTTTTTCAAATAGTTAAATACAATACCGTTTTGCAGGATTATTTAACGTAATTCGTTTTACACCATTTTCTTCAGAAACAGATATTAAAGTAGTACTCATCATTCGTAACACCTAGATAACCACAATGCTATTAAGAGTTCATATTTTGTTATTAATTATTTTACCTGCAAAGGCCTTTGATGGCAATTCAAAAACAACTTATAAAACTTCGGAAGCATGGATGGATGTAATTAATACTAAAAAAACACGATTTGAGATGATTACGTGGGTGTTTTTGCTCTAGAAAAGTAACAGCTGATTGAGAACTTTAGCGAGCAGTGTGCTCTGTGATGACGCAATCAGTTGTGACCTTTTTATATTAGTCTGAGAAATGTATCTGCAATTTCAATAGCCTGCTTATCCAACTGAGCGGTTTATTTAAAAACAAAACTTAACTCGAGTATATCAATTTCAATTATCTCTTCTATGGTAATTTGAAACTAGTAATATCATCATCCTGCATTAAGTACGGTAAGTTTATCTCGAGTTCACGCCACTGTACGCATGATCAAAGTATCAAACTTAAAATTAATTTAAAATACCATCACATCATAAACTTAATTTGAAATTTATTTATCAATAATAAACAAAATGTTCTTGATTTTTATGCCTGCTTTAAACAAGACATTTACAATTTCCACTTCCACAACACTGCTTTTTCAAACAGCGTATTTTGCACCATGGCTTTATCTCTGTAAAAATTAGAACAAAAGAAAATTGAAAAATGTAGTGTGTTAAAATTAGTATGAATGGAGATTGAAGAACAACTTGTAAAAGTTTTTACCTTTATCTTTCTTTCCAACCAAGTCCTCCTTGATATCATCCTGATCTGCAGTTTCTTGTTCAGCAACTATAAGAAAAAAAAGCTGTGGTAAAATTCTCAAAAAAATATAAAAAATAACTTATTTTTTATATTATGATAATAATGATGATGATACGGTAAATAAAACCAATAAACTTACCTTCGGATGAAACTACAAATAATAAAGCATAAAATACAGACATCATAATTACAAGTTTCCACTTCATAATGAATTGAAACTTGGCTGTAAAAACTAAAGTATAACTATGGTATTAAATAAATGATGGGAGGAAATTCAAGAAGCGAATAACATGTACAATGAGAATGATTTTGGCAAAAACTTAGTTGTCATCCTGTTTTTCTGTTTTGACATCTTCACGGAATATCCTTCTACAAAAGACAAACAGGAAGAAAACATGGTTTCATTTTCTAGTAAATTTTCATTAGTCCAAATTTTAAATGATTCAAAATTATTTCTTCTAAAATTATATTTTACAGAAATTTTGAACGCTAAAGAGCCCAATTGTTTTTGATGAAACTTTGTTTTCCTAATTCTTATTGGACTTTAATATAACCATGCGACTATGAAGAAAAAACAATTATCTTACTACTAATTTATAACTAAACATATTCTTTATTTTTGGCTTATCGTCATAAAAATTAATTTAAACAAACATTAAATCAAAAAGTATGCCGAAATTTTACATAATGTATATTGAGTATATTATCAAAATATATATTCAAAATCAAAATTGTTTAGTAATATTGTATATAAAACTAATTTCAATAATATAAATATGATTAACTATCCCCTTCAGTTTAAACTTTTATCGAAATTAATAACTTGAATCGAAATTTGTAGCTAAATGATGATCGTCCGGAATTAATAACTTGAATCGAAATTTGTAGCTAAATGATGATCGTCAACACCAATTCCAGTCTCCAGGATGCACAATGAGCCACTCAGGAAAATCCCGTTTTTTCTTTAAAATTCTCATTCTCAAAATTGATGCTCTATTGTCTCTTGGGGCTAAGTATGACACTTCCTCACCACATCTGTCGCAATACAATGGTTGGTTCTTACGTCCACTCGATTTTTTTTGATTTGGAATCTCTTTTACTTTCTTCCCGGAATTTGGTTTGGGGTTTTCCTTCCTTGCGGTAAGAGACTTGTTGTTTTTAGGCGCCAACGACGATCTGATTATTCTTTCTGTTTTTGGTTGAGCCAAGATTTCAATTCGATTTTTAGGTCTTGTTTTGTTGTGTGATGAGGACATAATTTTTCAATTTTCTATTAATTTTCTATAAATGCATAATTTTAGCTGAGGGGATAGTATGAACGGAAAATTTTTAGGACTGAAACTGGATGTCTAGCGAAGCATTGTTTCCATAAAATAATTCTTGTATGTATTAGACGAATCAGTACCTAACACATTATTAAGAATTTGATTCTGAAACTTCCCTGCACAGCGCTTTGTTTAATTTTTATTTTTAAACCAGTAGTTCCCGGGTCATTTTATAATTAAAAAATGAATCCTTTTTTCTTTACAGGTGAAAATAAAAATTAATCATTCTCAAACAAACATTGCATTTCAACAAGTGCATACTTAAGGCAATATATTTATCGTTTTACTGCAATTCCAGTTAGTAAGCTTGACGAAAATGGTTCTGCCAACTCTCTATAGTCTTCACCCCGACCGCTTTACACAGAAAAAAAGGGGAAAAAGCGACATGATTGTTGATTGGTAAATTTTGATACTGTATGTTGGATTAGTTTGACCAACCAGCCATCACAGAAAGTCATTTTTTTTAATGAATGATTTAAGCGTCATATTTTATTGCATCTTCAAAACAATTCATTCTTTTCAAAATTTCCATAAACTTTAATTAAAGCAATTATTGAATATAATGAATAATATAATTTCCGTATAAATATTCATTTGGCAAATAACATTAAAGAATGACAAATTACAAAATAGAGAAACAAACAACAAACACAATAATTTGCACAACAACAAAATAAAATTATTTATGAATTAACATAGTAATTGTGGTAGATTTGAAGCACACCATACAAAAATAAACGATATACCAACATAAAGCAGTGTAAGCAAAACTAATTTCTTATATTTTCAACAATTTACACATTCACAAAAAAAAAACACCTGCATAACACTAAAAGGCACATTCAGGATTTTAGCAATTTTCGTTAATTCAATCTAATAGAAAATTTACTATACATTGCATGAAAATCATTATGTAAGAGTTTGTATGTTTCAGGGTCCTCCTGATCATTACCCCACAAACTATGTTCAATTTTAAACAAAACGGGATCAATCATCCCTCGCTCCATAAAAGAGGGCCAAAATCTCGACTTAGAACAAATAATTTGTAATGTTTCAAACTGCCCCTTATTCAAAAGATGCAACAATTTCTGTACTTGGTCCCTAACAGCCCCAACTTTACCCGGTTCCTGTCCATCCATGTGAGTCAGCAATGAAATAGTTTTAATATTAACACTAAAAGACAAATTTTTCTCTAAAGTAACAACAATTTTACTCAATAAATCTAAATCCCACTCAATATACGAAAAAAGAAGATGAGTAATTGGCAATGAAAAAACACTTTTCATAATTTCGACAACGGCAGTCATGGAAGGACCGGGAAAAGCAATTTCCAAAAATTGAAGGTTTTTAAAAGAGCATAAAATTGACCAAAAGAGAGGAGACTTTGAAACTTCATGCTTATCAAGCATTAAACCCAATTCAATTACAGACTCAAACCCTGCCCAATTGGAATCTAGGGAGTATAATTTGCTAATCAAATCAGCCGTGCATTGCAGCAAAGAGACATCGATGGAGGACACAGCGCCAACGGTTTCGGGCTCTGAATTCCTAACGCACAAATGATAAACACGAACACCAATTTGATGATGTTTTAATTTTATGTCGAATAACACTAGACTGTGCCAGCCAGTTTTTCTGGGTAACGGAAATGTTATCTTATCCATGAACAAGTCGACATCGACAATATTTTTTGCATTGTTTGTCAAGTTTAGAGATTTTAGAGAAGTTATATAGGGACTGATATCTTGCAAAAGTTGCAAAGAAGATTTATCTAACAAAGTTAAACTCAATACTTGCAACTGACTTTTCTGTAGTAAATCGCACAGCATTTCCGAATGATATGCATTGTGCCTTGCAACTTCGTAATGCAAAGATGTCATTGCCGTATCGTGACCTAGAGCCGTGTTCACGCATTTGATATCATTAAAGAAGAATCCTCTTTGCTTGCAGTTAATCGAGGTGTAGAGTGACCACATTTGGTCCCTGAAGTCATCGTTATTATTCACGTTTTCAGTCCACGTCCAAATCACGGTTTGACAATTCAATTTTGTTAAGTCAGTTTGAGTGGTTAAGTCGAGAATTGGCAGAATTTCTTCGATTAGTTTAAGGGGAGTTTGTAGTTGGTTATGCGAAGGAAAATTAAAAAGAATTTTGTTCATGTTTTGCAGGGCAGTTTTCATGATTAGAAGAAGTTTTGATTCGAAATTATTACTTGAATTCGTTATTAGGTTTTTAATTTCAGTTAAGGACGTTGTGAGATTGGGTAATATCGATTCAACTTTTGATTTTAACACATCTTGTGATTCTATGGATTTTAACTTGTTAAATTTATTCTTGCATTTAGTTATGATTTCGAGTAAAGCGTAAAGTGGGTCTGAATTACAATCGAAATTGCTATCGAGGTATAATTCTGGAATGACTGCATCTTCGGGTAAATTGAAATAGAAATCGGATTTAATAAAAACACCTTTGATCCGGGCATTTTCAATTCCAGCACTAACCAATTTAGCATGCCTCGAAGAAGTATAAAATCTCGATAAATTTTCATCCACATCTCTGTGAATGTTGACCGGCACAAAGTCTAAGATTTTGATTAAATCATAACTCGATTTATACTCCGATAACATGCGCCAAAGCAGAACTTCCTGCGAAGAAAGCAAATGAGCAAAGGGTTGCAACTGTTCAAACAAAACCACAGCTTTTTCTTTTAACAAACCGACCAAAAATGGAAGCATTAAACTCGTTCTTCCAAACTGGACAGCAATTCTATTTATAATATTTATACATTGTTCTGAAAAACTGAAATCGTTGTTGTGAAACTCGTTCCATAAATAGAGAGCAGCGAGAAACTCACTAATAGACGAGTGGGTGGAAACGAAGTGAGTCGTGGACTCGGAACCGTCCCTGATTCTGTGCAATAATCCGTAGCCATGAATTTGTTTGGTCAATAAATTTTCCTCGAACTGTTCCTTCTTATTCAATAAATTTTCCACACACATCTTGCCAAACTGGGAACAACTGTCACGAAACTGCGCTGCTGTTCCGTCACTCCTGTTAAATGCATCAAAGTTCTCACGCAAATTGGTTCCTCCTTCGATAAGATTTATTTTGCATAAATAATTTACTAAAAATTTCAAAACGTCAGTCATGGTCCATGTTGTGTACGCAGTCAAATGTGGGCTTTGACTGATTTGATTTGCTAAACTCATCACACAAATTGGCCAACTGATTAAATCAGACATCGGCCTTATCAGAGTTTCTATGGAATGAATTACTTTCTTGTCGTCGGTTTGAGGAATAAATCTCGAAATAAATTGCTTTCTATCTTCCACTTCGATTCCTTTTATCGTGATTTCCTTATCGAAATACTCCGTTATGGTTTGTGGTCTGAGTCGACACGAACCGGCTCTGCACGTGACGACGACAGTAATGTCAGCGTACTTAGGTTTCGCGAAGAAATCGAACAACATTCTTATTTCTTCTTCCTCTATTCTATCCAACCCATCTAGCACGAATAATGTTCTTGGATTTTGTTTTAGAATTGTTTTCAACTGTTTGGGATTTTCAAAGCAGTAATAGTTTGAAATGGCACCGGTTAAATCTCTGAACTGTTTACACTTTAGCACATGCAAAGGCAGAACAAAAGCCAATTGAAACGTTTTCATGTTATCGCTTTCAACAGCCCAATCATACATAAGCCGCCAAGCAAGAACCGTTTTTCCAAATGATGGATGCGCATGGAGTAAAATGCGTTTGCCCGTTTGGAAAATGTTGTCGACTGGTTGCTCCGTATCTGAGGTGACTAGTTTGAGTGCCACAAAATGTTCCTTTACAGTCAAAGGATTGCCTTTGTCCATCCAATGCACTCTCGGCAATTTCACATTTTGGTACAGTGTTTTTAACTGTCGCTTCAGATTTCGAGATTCTACAAACAAATACCAATATTAAATTTTGTACCGTATCCAAAAAAAAAGGTTTTTCGCTGGTACTATACAAGATTTAACTCAGAAAGGTTTCTCACCTGTGACTATTTGTTGTTTTGTTCTGTAACTACAGCAAACCGAACTTGACCGTACAATTGGTATCGATTCTTTTAACTTATTATCTAAAAGAGTGTCAAAATTGACGGTATTGATATTTCTAACAACTGTGTTGTGACAACTTACCACAGAGCTCGTCAAAAATCACATCTTGGATGATTGAAATATTTCCTACAGAACAAAAAAAGAATTTAGATTATGTTGTTTATATAAAATTGCAAAAAAAATAAATGTAATTACCTTGAGCCATGGCTAATTATTGATTTTGTTTAATTTGTGATGCTTTTATGAGCCAATTTCTGAAATTAATAATGTTAAAAGAATTAATAAAAACAAACCTAAGGCTAAACCGCAGCATGAAACTGTTGGGAGCTATGATTTATTGGAAAATCCTCCCGAGTTATGACTCACCCCACCCACGATCAAAGTAATTATGATAAAACTAAAGGATATTTCATATAAGGAAATTAATTTGGACATGACTTAATCTGAATGCTTCTGCCAAAACTTATTTCCTCTGGATTTAAAATAAAAGTAAAGCAGTACAGGGTTCCCTTTTAGACATTTAATAAACGTGGGATTATGATTTGGATGAGGATGACACTATGGTCTGTGATGACACAGTATTATTGATGCGACGCGATGTGCAGTAATAGCATAACATAGCATTAAAGTGCAGCATGATAATTACGGCAATTTTTTTGTGAGGAAAAAATTAAAATGCGCTTTAAAAGTATGATTGCAAGTCAAGGTTTACAGTAAACATGTAATTTTAAAGCGCAACAATTTTTTGCTCTCAGTTTTTGTTCACTCTGTGTTAATTAGATTTTACCTTAAAATGCTCTTTATCTTGCATTTCATTCGCGATGTTTGTTAGGTAAAAGGTGAACCTATGAGTTCAGCAACTGTATACGTTACGTCAATGTCCTAACATCAATGCCACCGAAGTTGACGCCTACATCGTCGACCGACAGCAATCAGCACAGGTGGTAAAGCATCCGGTATCAACCCTGGTGTCAAATATGGCAACCGGAAATGGAATTATTCCCACTCCTAGCTCCAAAAGAAACGAAATACCAAAGTATTTACAAAAAGACTTAATCTCTGATTACCCATTCTATAATTACATACTTTGATGCAATTCACGTCAATCAAGTGTTTGGCTTAGCTGTAAAACATGTTTCTGGCTCCAATGGCGGTGCGTGCCGTTGCCTAGCAACTGAAAATCACTTTTTCCTCACATACTTGCTTTATTAAGCATTATTTTTGTATATTTTATTCGTTTAAAATAACAAATTTATTGCGTGTGTAATATATTTATAAGTAGTTTTTACAATAATAAAATTCAAACTGTGATATATAACAGTGATATAATAATATTCGTTGCATTTTTCTCTTAAGCGTATGGACCGTGCTTATCCTTAATGATCCAAATTTTATCTATAATTTCTCCTCCCTTTAATTAAAAAAATATATAAAAGAGAAAAATTAAAATTTAATTTAAAAAAAAAATTCTCACAAAGGTACCTTATCATCAGATACTTGTTCCAAGTACAAATGAGTAGAATTGAATGCCCTCATTCTAGTATACCCGTAATCCGAAGAACGAAATGCAGACCAACTGGGCACATCAGGTTTGAACGGATCATGTTTCTCATCGCAACCCTTTAATAAACCAATAATTATTAAGTCAATTTATCAAAATTATTTTCCGTCTCAAGTCTAAAACTCACAGCAGAACCAGTTATAATGTGAATTGGTGCTCCTGGATTAGTATACGGTTGATCCCAGCTGCCATTGTAAACCTAGAATCAAGAAATGTATGCGTATTAAATATTGATTATTCTGGTTTTTTTTTGTTTTTTTGTTTTTAGTATTGCTTACCTTTCTATTATAAATTGGCCACAGACGCTCGTACGAATGTTCGTGCGCCCAGAATTCTAAGTCAACACCAGCATCATAAAACAGTTTTTCCAAGCCAAAGTAATGAAAAACTGGAACACCTACACGAACCTAAAAAAAAAAAAAAAAAATGAAATCGTAAATCCATTATCATAATAACGAAATAAAATCCACACACCCATGTTTCGTGCTTGGTGCAATCGTCGTTATCGATGTTGGAGCAATACATTGGACGATGGCCAAACGTGACAATCCATGGCTGATTTTTTCTATTTTCTGGGAGATTTGCCGTCTAGTTTTTTTTTAAAATATAAAAAATGCATCATTAATTCGTTGATAATTTCTGAATTAAAATAGGCAACCTGTAAATCATTTTTCAACCAATTAAACTGCTTGATAACTTGTTTAAATCCATATTGAAAGAAATAATAAAACTCCGTCGAAATTGCTATAAAATGAACAGGCCCCATGTTGAAGCTATATAATAAATTATTTTCAGATCCAGGCATTGAAAATCTATTTTTATAATTCGTAAAATTGCTGTATGGGAAAAAAATAATTAATTATTTATCATAAAACTCATCTCTCCTTTATACGCACTGATCGTTTTCATGATTTCCCACGCATGTCATATAAGGAACTAAAGTTGCTATAGGTTCTATCTGCCGCATAAACTCGTCTCCAACTCTTGCATTATCCTTTAAAATAAAATTAGTTAAATAAAAATGAAGTGCCTAAGTAAAAAAATGTATACTTACAGAGTCCATGTCATATGCAAAGTCACCTAAAAGTTCAAAAAAATAAAATTAAAAATAAACTCGAATAAATATACGGTAAATAATAAATAAATACAAGACGTACCAACATGCAAAATGGCATCGTACATCCCCTTTTCTACTTCACGTTGCAATCGAGGTATTGATTGTGGATTATCATTTCCCATATCACCATATAAGGCCAAACGAGGGCTCCAGTTTGAGCCGGCAGGAGGTGTAACGAAATAATATAACGAACTCCATCCATATTTACTTCCACAATGGTAAGCTGAAATATAAAAACAAACAAAAACAACGATGAGGCAATGTATTTTTATCTAGGAATTCTTATCTAAATATTTTTCCATGATAAATGTTTATGTTAAGCAATGATACAATTTTTCTGAATTTACTATTGATAAATCAGTTAATAGATATTCCTGATGCATTGTAATGAGTGTTTATGTAATAGTGATTTTTTAAAGAGGTTTATGCAATAAAATTTGAAAAAGAAACTTACTGTATTTCGTGTCAGAATCTAAATTCAATAGTTTTACTCTATGGATATACTGGGATCTATGTTCGTCCCCTTTGTCCGTGAATAAAGTGCTGAATCCGGTGACAGAATTTTCCAAATCGTCTCCATATTCAACGATTGACTCGTCAGTTGCATTAAAGGTTGACCAGGTAACTACCATCTGCGATGCATCATCTGATAGATAAGAAAATTGAAAAAAATGTAAATATTAAATCAAAACAACATCAGGAAACGAAATTAGGAATCATTAATTGACTTTCATTAATAACTTTCGATAAAACCCTAGTAAAACACAAGTTTTTCTTACCACCGTAAGCTAGATGAATTTGTTCAGGTTGATAATAAACCGGATCAAATGAAAGCACAGGATGAGCAATGCTCAAAATCAAAATCACTTTTAAAACTATCATCGTTGTTCAAGGTTGCAAAAAAATGTTCGAATACAGGTCTTTCTCGAAGGTGGACATCAACTAGGTGACATCCGTTGTTTCTATTTACTCCAGAATATGTTTTCCTCTATTAAATGAACTAGTATCAACAGAATCAGATAGTTCGATCGTGCACAGCAGCTATCTAGATGAAGGATGAATCATATGACTGAGTGAGGTAATTATTGGTTGGTGGGTCCGCTCAGGATTGCTACACACTTTTTGTTATTGGCACGATTGGTAAATAAACGGAAACTACCGAAAGAAAAGTCTTGTATTCTGTGGCCGGAAGTCACGCGATTTTATTGCGGCTGTCTGCTGCCACAGTATACTTTGGCGCCACTGTGGCACTGCGGTCGGCTAAAGAAGATGTGAAAGATGGCGGCGCCCACAATGAAAAAGATGCTCGAAAAGATGTTACGAAACAAGTTACTTTCAAAACGATTATTGAGCATCTTCAGCTCGAAACGAACACGCTATTACAAGAACACACAATTTGTTACGATTCCTGTGAACAGTGAGACACGAGCAATTAATAATGCCGAAGCCAAAAAAAGATTTAATTGGCACAACAGATATATATTTGGGCCTATTCTCCACGATGAGTACAAGGATATTAAAAAAAGCAGTTTAACAAGCGCTGCACAAACAACGACTGTGAAACTAGGTGTTTTACATAATTTGAAAAAGGATTTATTCAGCCTTACAGTTGATACGGAACGTGTGTTTACCAATTTAGACAAAAAAACTAACTCCAACGACATCGTTGCTCTATCCATTTAGTGTGAATTTAAACGATCCATTCAGAAATGAGCAATACCTGAAATCAACAGCAAACGTCATTATACAAAATGCAATAGACAAAGATTTACAAGACGTAAATTTGCCTAGTGTGAGCACAGTATTGCGTAAAACGATGTCGGATGTCGATAAAGTCGAAGAACGACAAGTCAATTTGTCCACAATAAAACAGTGTGGTTGGACGCATTTTAATAAATACATGAAAGGTAAAATATTCAAATATAGAGAAATGGATTATTGAAGTTTAATTTCAGTTGCATTTTAGAGTTGTATGAAATTGACGAGGCCATCAGAGACTGCATGGAACTGTATTTCAGCCCAACAAAAATGGATGCGCGCCTTCCCGAAGTTGTTATACCATATTGGAATTCAATGTTGCCTTTTTTGGACTCAATTTCTGATGCTAAAGTAAATCAGAAAGTCGTTCATCCTTATTTACACTATTCAGGCGTTGCGGATTGCATTGCTGTTTGGCAGTAAGTTATAGACTAATAACTACAAAATCTTTTGTAAATAAATATAATTTTTTTTTATTTTT
>JAQFZO010001481.1:0-15627 GCA_034695885.1 Geophilus flavus
TCATTTCATTCTTTCTCAATATTCCCCCACAAAATATTATGTGGCGACACCGGTCGCCCATTTTATCCGATTGAACCAGACAGACAAGCGAGACTGAAAAAGTGAAGTTATTTTCACTCATGAAGTGCGACAACTTTATTTTGATTTACTTCATTCACATCCACTCCACATCGACTCGCATAGAAACAATCCATACGATGAAGTGTTAATTTGTAATTAGGAGCTGCAATGTCGTGTTTGTTTCCAATTTGAATCGAGCCTTTCTTACTCGAGGCAATTAAGTACAATAGACAAAGTGACTTAATGGTCTAAGTTTGTTTGTACAATCAAATCCTGACGTACGTCGTCCTTTAATCGAATTAAGCGAAGAGACTCGCAAGTTTTAATGCTCAAGTTTGGGCGATATATGTGCAACCGTAACTAATCTTGGGGCTGTTTGTTTCGAATTAAATATTTATGATTTTTAATATTAAAAGCGTTCTTAATTAATTAGTTTAGTGGGCAATTAAGTTTTTTTTTTGCATTTCGCATTTTTCCGTGTGTCATTAGCAATGGAATCGTAATGAAATGATATGCGAGTTCTGTTTTAAAATTTCATTGCAACAGTTTTGCTTTCGGTATCAATTTTCCTTGATAATTGAATAATGGAGCAGAGGTGAAATCTCTGGAATGATGAGTGAGATGAGCACAAAAGGGTGTTGAACCGGAAGTGATATTCCATACAAAATGAGTGTATAATTCAATTGAGAATTACAGTAAGTGGGGAAAAGATTTTTTTGGATTTTGTCACCAGATGGTGTTACCATGACTATGCAGTGTCTTCTTGAGTGTTCAATGGTTCAGCGGTTATTGTAGTTTGTTGATGAAGATATCAAATCTAAACTAAGAATGTTGGTAAAGTGTAGGATAGGGGTATCCTATGGGAGCTGAATTCAGTAAGTGATTAACAAAATATATTTATTTTTAAAATTATCAAAAATTGGGTTTTATTTTACAAATTTGATTTTAAAAATCCAAGTAGGTTCTACCAATTATACCTGTAATTTAGGGTATTTAACTTTTTACTGAACAAATAAAAAAATTGAAATTATAATTTGGATGTTATTGAAAAGAAAAGTTGTTTTATGAGTACCGTAATGGAATAGTATTTACCATTTCAAACAGTAATTTTAATCCCTTTACTATACAGAGTTGTGTAAGTCACTCACTCTCACTCTACCCCTCTTTTGCAATGTTTTACTGTGGCTTGATTACTCATGTCAGGTTATTCCTCATTGGGAAGAGGGAAAATGTGATTTCATCAAAGAACCCAAAACTTGTATATTGGGCGAAAATAAGTACTCTTTTATTCAATTTTTTGATGCACAAGAGAAAATGCTGAATTTAAGTTCATGAAATAGAATGTACTGGAACAATAGGATTTTATTTGGTGAAAATTTTTATTTTCCGCCTACACTATAGGGTACCCCTATACCCTATACTTTACCAACAGCCCTAAACTATAACTTACCTTTACAAGCTATTCGATACTACTGGAGTCCCCGTATGGGTACCACGTGTAACAATCTATGCGCTAGATAGGATGGTCCTGACTACGCATTGCTACGGTATAATGTCTAGTACATGTCTATAGTAGGATACACTCGTGAGGTGTTTAGTGAATAACTCTTTATGGTATATTTTTCCTACCATTAAGGAGTTTACATACTACAATTTTGTAGTTAGGTATATGAGACACAGACGTACTCCCATATTGGAGTGAAATCCCTAGTTTATTTTTTTGTGTTTGTAGTCAAGTATGATAGTAGAAGTCGCTGGTCATCTCCAGCCCTATTACTATACCTATTGTACCTGGATCCATCTTGTAACTTCTCCAACACATTTCTTCTCTTTCATCCACATCACACACAGAATAATCTCATCATACGGTGACAGCGTAGGATGGAAAACTTGAGAACAGCAAACATCAATCTCATGATTCGCATCCAATTAAAACCTAGCTAATTTAAAAATACTTGATTTTCTGAATCTGCATCCAATGAAGTTGTTATGGAAACAACATCTCCAAGCTTTCCAAATAAAGAAATCCATTGTCTAGCCAAGAGAAACTGAAACTATATGACGAAACTTATCACCAGGTGACTCAATAAAAACAAACAAGATTGATATCCAAAGCCGCTGCTATGTAAAGTGCACCATTAATTTAATTAAAAAAAAATTGCACAACTTTTTTTGCAATTTGTGTTGAGGAAAGAAAGAAGAAAAAAGATTTGCAATCAAAGAACAATCAGCAGAATTGGAAGAAAAAAAATTGGAGAAGGAAAAGAATGATGTGAAAAATGGAGAGGTTACCATCGAGACGATAAATAATAGTCGACAGAAGGAAGAAAAACAAAAATAGAGTAAAAGCCGGTCCAAAAAATGTTGGCACACAAAGAAACAAGGATGAAGAATTTAATCAAATGTGACATTCCAATTAGGTTCACGCTGAATTGAGATAGGAAGTGCGCATAATTAATGCTGGCACATCTCTGTCGACAAGTTTATTGTGTTCACGTCAAAGCAAGAGCGAGTAATGGACTTGAAGTTTACACGTGTGCTCTTCAATTGTTTTGACGTGATGTGCACCCCTCTTGGTGGCCAACTTAATCTCATCAAATACTCGGATGCTTAAACAGCTGCAAATCTTGGCAACTCCTCTCTCTCCGCGTGTAAAATTATGAAATTACAGATCACATTAGGCCTAACTTCCCCTCCCCTCCCCGACTCATTTTTATTTTTGTTTTTCACCGGAAGAGTCGCGAACGATTAATAAAGACGTAGACGAGAAAAAGACTGTTATTTTCCTCTGTTTTTTAAGCCTTCTTAGTTGTTTATATTCTGTTTTAAATTGTCACACTTTTATTTTTACAATTGCAAACAAATATTTTAACTATGAATGGTTTTTATCTGCTAAACATGTTCTCCATGCTTTAAACTTTTGGCCCTTAGTCGTTTTTTCCATGATTCAATCACTTTTTGGACTGTAACAACAACGATTTGGACAACGATTAAAAGGACGGAACTCCATATTCATGCAGGCATAAAAAATGACGAATATAGAACGGAATTCAATTATTCGTAGTCCATATTTTTTAGATAGTTGTGAAAAAATTGCAGCTAATGAGGCATTAATGTGTGTCGAATGCGACGACGCGCCCTCTGTTGGCGTGTGTACGAAGCTATAGAGTGTGACACTTTTCATAGTTGAATTAATTTAATACGATGATGAATGTTTTTATGAAATTTTAATATTTAATACACGAGATGTGACAGAAAATGGAGCTGTTGAACCGGGTGGAATCGGAGAGAGAGGAAGGTGTGTGGGTGTGTGGGTTGGTGATTATTAAAAGAGATATTTTAAGAAAAATGGCGTGGAAACGGGTTTCGCTATTTAAAGTTTATATATAAATCGACTTTTTACTTTTATTGAAGCAATGGCGCTTTGAATGGCGTGATTAACTCTAACCGGGCAATATTTTGCAATGCAACCTATCAACAAAATTGGCAATAAAAAAAGGCACCATCGAGAAAAGATGCTAAAACCGCTTTGCCATAAATGGATTTCGCTTGTTAGGCCTAATTTGCCTAGCAATTTCATATTAGGCTTAATACGTATACGGCGCGCGAAGCCTCAAATATTACAAACTTGTGATGCCTTGGCCATTGGCGTCTTTACTTCCTTCTCTCTCTCTCTCTCACTTTCTCTCTATATATACTCGAGATTAGAAGAGCCTCACTGTATTTACGACTTGTTTTCCACTGAATTTGCTCGCCCGCCATTTTATGTGCTCGAAATGAAGCTGATGATGGCACTTGAGACTCGCTTACACTGATTGACTTGGAAATTATCACAAGAGCACTTGTCACACATCCATTTTTTTTTCAGTTTCCTTTTTTCTTTCTTTTCTATATCCTTTTGCACTTTTTAGCAGTGAATGTTTTGTTTATAGCAATCAACAACATTTCTCTATCCGGCCTTTAGTTACACGAGGGGGCTGTTAAATGGAAAATTCCGCATCAAAGATACTGTTTTGGAGTAATGAGAAAGTTTTACTGGATCTGATTAAAAGCACTTTACTCAATTGTGGAAAAACCCATAAAATGAAGAAGACGAGAAAAGTGCCTGGGATTCGGATGATCCGAAGCCACTGTTCGGGTCGATGATCATCTTCTTCTCTGTATCGTTCCGGTTTTAGTATACGTATTGACGAAGTAGTCGTTCGAAACAATGTTGTGAACGACCTTTTCGTGTTCAAAAAAACTGGATGCCCCCTGCCTGCATGCTGGCAATTGAAATTGTGAGTTGTTTTATGTCTTGTCACTAGGTGATATAGCATTGTTCTGAGGACTTAAGCAAGGAATAAATGACATCATTTGTTGATGTCAGGTGTTTCGCCTAGTGGCAAAACATGAAACTACTCACAATTTTAATTTTCAGCATTCAGTTGGCAGGCAGCCAGTCTTTTTGAGCATGGCTGTACCTCAAAGGAAGTATAAGACTAGATTCACACTGCATGCTTATAGCTGAAGTTGAGTAAATGTAGCACTGTGCATTGTAAGAAAGATAGATAGATGTATACATATAGAATTCATAAAGTTGCCAGCATGTACGCTTGCCAAACGCAACTTCGATAGAAATAGCAAGAAAGTACAAGTAATGACTAGGGGTAATCATTTATGTGTGAATCAATGTGAAAATGTGAATGTGAATGTTGAATGACATCATAAAAGTTGCTACGCATGAGATGTGATTGTGTGATTTTGTGATGTAATTCACACATTCACAATCACACTTTCACATTGATTCACACATAAATGATTACCCCTTATGTTTGTTTGTGCAGCCATAGGGAAGTTAAGCAAGTACATACATATAGCTTTCAAAAGTTAGGCCTAAATCTATTATGCGAAATGTCATCGCAACCTTCAGTACCATTGTATTTGACAAGCATTGCTTCCTATTTAATGGCTGCAAAAGATCTTTGATTACTATTATAGTTTCTGAGATAAATTCCTGGGTATAAGATATCCTGTAGAGGAAACTACTGTAAAATCAAAATGGCCACCAATAACAATAACAACATCACATTTTTGGCAGCCATTAATAGACAAATTTTTATTAAAAATAATAATTATTTTATGCATCCATGTTGAAACTGCAGTAATTTAATATTCATAATTTTATATTGACATATCATTAATTATATCCAGTTTGTAAGAATAATTGTAAGTTCAGTCCACGCTGCGCAAGCTTCGGTTAGATTTCTCCCAGCAACATTTAAAACTAAATGATGAGATAATTTCACTTTCGGTTACTTTCAAAACATTTCCCTTTTAATTATTGCTAATGAATTGCAAATGACGCCATCTAAATCACTATTTAAGGGTCTCCATCCATTCCACTGCCTGTTACAGCCATTTAACAGCCAGCAAATGACCTTGAAGTTAAAATTACTTTTTCAAAAATTACAACTTTTATATAAATTTCACTTAAAATCTCACATCAATGTTGATTATTATTGACATGTTTCTAATCCCTTAAACATTACACAGCAACAAATTATCATTATCAAACTTTCCCTTGCTGCTTCCCGCGTGGCCCTTACACCATATGGTTCTGACAGATTCTGGGTCAGAAACAGGAGCAGGAGGTGGAATAAATATAAAGTTTTTAAAAACAATACATTTTGGGGAAAATTTGCCAAATTATTATGACATCAAATTAAACTCGCTTGAACTTAGACGATTTCCAAATGAGTAATGGGAGGAAAGATTTAATTTCAAAGCTGAACAAAATTAGTTGTGACATTTTACATTTTGCATTTTTTAATTTTTTAATTTTTTTATTTTCAGACTTCCCCCATCCCTTTAAAATGAGAGGCAGATGGCAAAACCCTCACCACATGGCTACTAGAAACGGCTAGATATGGTTGACACGACCCCAAGCACGCATACATTGTTAAATACCGTATAATATAAAACGTAATACTATTGGGCTACTATGGCCATACACCAAAATTACATGATAACAATTAAGGATGGTCATTACAAAATTTCATTTATGAATTTCGACACCAGAGAGCACTGTTGATGTGAAGTTTTAATTAATCCTGTATTTCATAACTACCCCAAATTTTATCAATATGATAATTATGTACAACGGCTTCTAGAAAAGACTAGATACATTTGACACAATCCCGAGCACATTCAGATACACCGTCGTAGAAAAAAACATTATCGAATATTTTCTAAAACGTAACCGCGGTCTACTATGGCCATATGCGACCTGTCGAAAATCTATAAATTACTACAATAACAATTGGGATGGGTCATGACAAAATTTCATTTATGTATTTCGACACCAGATAGCGCTGTTGATGTTAGTTTTTAATTAATTGTGTATTTCATAACTACCCCAAATGTTATCAACGTGGTAATTGTGTACAATTTCGAGTGAACGTGTACAGACACGTGTTTGCAGTGTTGTGCGTGTGGTATGAGTTTTTTTTTTCGTTGTTTCTCCCAGGTGGTCTGCCAACGTTATCTTTTTTTTCTCTCTCTCTCTCTTTCTCCCCTATGGAAGAAGAAGCGCCAGGAAGAGCATTTGGTGCGGTTACAGTGTTATTTCCGCAATAAAAGTGTTTCATTTATTATTTTGATAACGATGTACGGTCTAAAAAAAAGGAATAAAAAAAATTTCACCCATTTTTGTTACTGTTTCTTAATAAAAGGGTGTTTGGATGATGGAAAAGTGGGATAAATACAATAAAAAGGTTAAATAGTTGTTTTATAACGGAGACATTTGTTTCAATTGTATCGCGCCGCCGCTAGGTGTTGAAAATGTCGGGGTTTATAAATAAAACAACTCGATGCATAAATTAATTTAATTTTTGCTTTTTTATTATATATAATATGTGAGAATAAACGACATAAATGTATAAATTGGCTGAATGGCCGATTTTTTCGGTTAATTTTATAGAATGGCATTAAATAACAACTAAAACGAATAAAATAAAACGTTCATATTTTTATTACATTAAATCGATACAAAAACACTTAAATAACTTTGACAACTGACGTTTTATACCGTGGACATGTTTAAATTGCACCGCGCGGCCGCTAGGTGTAAAAATGGTGTCATGTTTTATAAAAAATAACTATGAATAAATTAATTTCATACTTTTATTTATATTTTATAAAATAAATCGATACAAAAAAATAAAATACTTTAATAACAATAAACAAACGACATAAATAAAAATAAAAACCAACGGCGCTGCGAATATTTTTCCCAAAATGTCAGAAACGACCGATTTTTTTCGGTTAATTTGATAAAAAGCCATTAAATAACAACTAAAACGAATAAAATAAACGTATTGAGTCTCTTTAAACCCTCCCTGACAGCCCCACGGATGAAAATCGCTCCATCCAGCACGGCCCCCTATCGTGGTGACGGGGAAACGCGTCGTCATCCGCCGCGAGTGTTCGGCATCGACGCGCGTCTCGGAATCACGTTCCCTTAGTACGGAACGAAAAACAGCGGATTTTAACGGACGGACTGTGTAATTTGACGAGGTGATTGTCGTATTTTTGGAGTGTTGATAATTTTTAGTGTTGAATTTGGTGACCGGGTGAACGAACTGATTCAAATCGAGTGGGTGCCGCCCAGACGAGTGAGTCGCCCGCGGTCGGTCTGTCGGTCGGTCGGTCGGCTTCATTTGAATGCGGAGTCGGGAAGCGAAAAAGCCGCCCTCCGCCTACACGGAATACTCGTAAAGCTGACAGGAATCACGGTAAGTACGAGACCTCCCAAGAAGGAATGGGAAACGAGGATTTCTTACCCTCTTTTTCCCCCTTTTGGGCGATCGGTTGAGTCTTAACCACAACACAAGGCGATTTTTGTTTGTGTTTTTTTGAGAGGAAAAAGCGAGGGGGAAAAAGTTGGCAGAAATTGGTGTTGGTTTTGTTTAATGTTGGGGAATTAGTGATAAATTGGTTGAAAAGGTTTTTTAAATGTATGTTTTTTCATTACAAAAAATGTTTTTTAATGGAAAAAATGGGGAGAAATATTTGAAAGTGTTTTTTGATGAAATTTAGGTGAAATTGTGTTGGTTTTATTTGTTTTATGTTGATGTTTGGGGTTGTTGATAGGGGATTTGGAATAAATTAGTTTAAAAATAATTTTTAATGGTTTTCCTACCTTTTGTTTTTAAGTATTTAATAGGAAAAAATAGTGATAAATTATTTTTAGGTATTTTCTGATGAAATTCGGGTGAAATTGTGTTCATTTTATTTATTTTTATGAATCTTGGGGATACTGATGGGGAATTAGTTGTGAATCCATTTAAAAATAATTTTTAGCATTTTTTCCGAGTGTTTTAGTGCAAAAAAATAAGAAGAAATTATTTTTAAGTATTTTCTGATCAAATTCCGATAAAATTGTGTTAATTTAATTTATTTTACATGATTCTTGAGGATATTGATGGGAAATTATTAGTAACTTGATGATACAAAAATACAAATGTTTTTGTTTGATATTTTCTAAAAAAAATTTTTATTAATTTATTTAGTGGAAAAAAAATATGAAAAAATTATTTTAAAGTATTTTATAATGAATTTCCCAAAATTTGACCAAATTTTATAATATTTCCTATTTTTTACGCAATTTCTTTTTAAAAATTTTTATTTTTTAATTTTTATAATTTTCAATATAGTGAAAATTTACTTTTCACTATTTGCTCATGACATTCGAAAAATTTAACCAAATTTTATAATTTTTCCTATTTCTTCATCAATTTGTTTAATAAAAAAAATTTTTAAATCAATTTTTATATTTTTAATGAAAAATAGTCGTAAAAAATTATTTTTGAAAATTTTCTAAGAAATTCCTAAAAATCAACAAATTTTTATAATTTTTCCTATTCTTTCTAAATATTTTTATAAAAAAAACATTTTTTAAATTAATTTTTATAATTTTAATGAATAAAAACTGTAAAATGTTTATTTTGATAATTTTTGGTGTTGAAATTCAAGGAAAATCCTTGTGAACTTGAATTTAATATGTGTTTGTGAGTGCCGACATTCCGCCGACATTAAAACAACAACAAAAGAAAAATTGAAAAACACAGGAAAACATTTTATACGATTTTATCGGAATTTTATTTACATGATAAATTTAAAAATTCCATTACATTTCAAATGTAATTCATATTTTTCTCTTTTAACTTTGATTTTATTAATCTATTGTCACGAAATCCCAAGTATAAATATTTAAATAATTCACGAAATGCAGTTGCAACCACGTGAACATGTATTTCATTAATAATGTCGAGTTTAGGCTTATTTACGGCTCAGTTTTCGCGAGTAAAACGCTTGTTCCGCCCTTTTTGGGTCGTTTTCACGCGTTCCAACGCGTTTTTTTGTGTTTTTTTGGGGTTGAAAATTTTTTTATTTACCTGGAAAATTTTTTCCACCTGAAAAAATCGTGGAAAGATGTGGAAATGAGGGAAATTGATGGAATTATGTGAGAAAATGGTCGTTTTGACGCATTTCTTATGTTTTTTTTTGTGTTGGAAAATTTTTTTTCACTTGGAAAATTTTTTTCCATCTGGAAAGACTGTGGAAAAAATGTGGAATTAAGGGAATTTGAATTTTGTGATGGAATTATGCGAGAAAATGATCGTTTTGAAGCGTTTTGCGCGTTTTTAATGTTTTTTGGAGTTGAAATTTTATTTTTTTACCTGGAAAACATGTGGAAATTATAGGAATTTGAATTTTCTGATGAAATTATGCAAGAAAATGGGAAAATAATTGGAAATTTCGACTCGTGGAATTTGTTTATGAGATAATTGCGTTAAATTTGAATTTTCGATTTGGATTTTCTCGGTGTTTTGGTTTTGAGAATTTAAATTTTTAAATATTTTTTAAATACGGAATTTGGAATTATTTAGGTTGATTACGTTTCACTCTTGATTTATTTTCGAGTGATAATCGATTCCTATGAAAATTTTAATTACAAACCGTCGATGATCCTTTGATGGTTTTAATCTTTTATAACTAAAGGTTTAAAATTTTATTTATTGATTTATTTTTATTTTTTTTATTTTTTTTGACATGTTTTTATCAAATTTTGATGTTTTATTGGTTTATAACTATGAATTCTGACACTCAAGAGAATTTTATGGGTTTTGAGATTTTTTTATTTGTGTAAAAGTCTTGATTTTTTGGATTTTTTAAAAATTTTTTCGATTTTAAAAGTGAATTGTGATGTCATCTGATGAAATTCTTGATTTTTCAATTTTTTTGGTTTTTTTTTGTGGTTTTATTAGGGTTTTTACGTTTTTCAGTGTGAATTCTGGCGTCATAGGGTGAAATTTGATGATTTTTCAATTTTTTGGTGTGAAGTTTTAAAAATTAATTTGGATTTCTTTGAGGTTTTCGTTTTTAATTGTGAATTATGACGTCATCCGTTAAAATTTTGAGGTTTTTTTTTGAATTTTTTTTGGAATTTTTGGTTTTTTAATCGTGAATTGTGACGTCATCGGGTGAAATTTGATGACCACGATTTTTTTCGTGTGTGAAATTACCAATATTTTGGCATTTTTTTGGAATTTTTAAATTCTTTTTTAGTTTTTTATTTTTTATTCTGAAGTATGACGTTATCAGTTGAAATTTCATATTTATTTTGCTTAATTCCCTCTTAATTTCAAATTTCACAGACATCTAACCGACTTTCTTTCCTCGTATTGGTTGATTGCAGTTTCCAGGTGAAATCGAATAATGAAATTCAGGGTTTGGGAATCACGTGCCAACATGGCAGACCCATTAAATTGAACTAGAGACTCAAATATCAAGTAAATATGAGTGAAATTAAACTTTAAAAACATACAAGATCACTTATAAATATTTTAAAAAAACATTCAAACAAAAAAAAAAACTGACCACTATTGACACACCATAAAAAAATACAACAAACAAACAAACAATACAAAAAAAAATTTTTTTTTCATTCATCATCCCAGAAAAACCCTTTTGCCTTTCTTCAGTCATGTTTTACTTTATTCCTATTCATTTCATTGAAAAAGTTGATATTTTAAATTCAGCACAACATCGACTGATTTTTATGGGCGTAAACATGTCTGTGACATCGGAGTAAAAATGGAATTTATAATTTGTGAAGTTATTGTGAATAAAATAAAAATGGTCTAGAGTTTGTCGCACGAAAGAGTTATCATTTGAAAAAGTGGAATTTACAATTTGTAAAGTTATTGTAAGTAAAATGAAGATGAAACAAAGAAAATGCTAGAGTTCAGGCTTGGTCAAGATTTAACAATACAAAATATTGAAAAATTAAAAATACGAAATACGCAAAATTAATAGATTTTTAATTTTTTAAAAAAGTTTTTTGTTAATATAAAGTCCAATCAAGGGGTCCATTGGTGATGAATCAGACAGAATGAACAAGAACACAAAGTTTAATCCTCTGCATGTAAGCAGACATCTTAGAAAACTACAACAATACAAGTGTATCATCTGTTGTTACCTTGTAACAACAGACTACAAAACAATGACTACGAAAGTCTATAAATAACAATGTCGGGACTTCCGTACAAACCTACATATTGGGATAATTATACAGAAAATATCAAAATTTTTGTTTCGCAGTTTTTTATATTTGGTTGAGAGCATGTCGTTATTTAAAATATTAAGTATTTCCATTCCCAAAATAAAAGTATTTCAATTGAGAATCAACGGGAGGATAATATTTTCAGCTTGGCAGACATTTGCCCACATTTAGCCGGATTCTGATAGAATGGCGAATTTTGCATTAAGAATCTGCATGGTGTCTGTAACTATTATTCCTAATTTTAGGATTCTAGATTGTTTTTAGTTGTTACTAAATGATTAAGATAAGATAGGAAATTTGAATACTTAATCTAGGATGTACAGTAGCTGCCATAAAAGTATTTTATTTTTAAAAAGTACGGTATTTGAAATCTACTAAAATAAAATAAAAATTGTAAAATATAAATACAAAACACAAATTTAATCAAATACTACTTTGTATTTGTGTTTAGTGGAAAATACAAATAGTATTTTGCCCATGTCTGCGGGTATGATATTGTTTTTTTCATTTATGTCCAGTATATTTTATTTATTTCATTTTACAGTATTTTCTGTTGATGAAGTCATGAAATTTGACCTAAAGTAAAAATAGAGAAATGAATCCTGACAATACGGTAAATAAAGTGATTTGATCCTGATGATTTTGTTACCTGCAAAAGAGGAATGGAATATGATTTTGGTAAATTTGTGTCTGGGTTCATGACCGATGAACTGACTGGGTCACTGGTTCAACAGGGGGAGAGAGAGAGCGTCTAAAGTGTTGTTGTTATGAAATATTAATTTTTTTAAAATATATTGTTTAAAATGTTTGGTTTTGGCTTTTGGAGTTGAAGAATGGTGACCGGTGGGGCCATTGTCGAGGGAAGCTGAATCCGGTAGATTGGTTGATAAGACCGGCTTCGTTGAGCGAAGATTGGTTGAGTTTGAGTGGAGTGCACTGGAATCCAAAAGCCATATCCGTTTTCTAGAGTTAAACATCAAATTATGTTAATTTTTTAGTCATTTTGAATTTATTTCCAAACAGACTGGAACCTCTTATCAAAAATTGCTACGAGTACATCTAATAGCATAATAATTAATGTCCTAAATGCATTTTGCTTAGAGACATTTAAAAAAAAAACAAATTATAAGTCAAATAGACATTCAACCAGCTTTAGTCATTTGTTAAAGACGTCTGTATAGACTATTTAGTCACTAAATGAAGTATCTGATTATTTTTTTAGTCACTTGGCAAGATGCAGCAGCGACTACTATACCGGCTTTTCCTAGGTTTCTTTTTTGGAGTGATTTAGGGGTTTTCTAACTAGCATGGATCTGTTTCAAAACTTGGGGTATGAGTAGCCATTGTTTCAACCAGCTTTCACTTTCTAGTAAACTTATGAAAATGGATCACTCTAAAATTTGGGGTATACCCAGCCATTGGATTGAACCAAAAACCAGACATGTCTGTTCAAATAGCTAAATATAATATTTTTACACAACTTTCACACCATCTATCCACCCCTTAACCTAAATTAACCCACATTAATCTAACTAGTACAGAAATAGCAATTTTGGTGTACTCCAATGGTGTGTCTCATCCAGGGTGACCCCCTTATGAAAACTATATGTTGTGAAAAGTTTTCAGAAGAATCAGGAAAGGGAGTGTATAAATGGAATGTTCAAATACATAATACTGTACTGTATGAGTTTTAAAAAAAGCAAATGAATGCCCTTGGAAAATGGTTGCCCTTGTTTTTTATGTTCAAAATGACAAAATCTAAGTTATGGAGTTTCCCCCTACTGCACGATGACTTACAAAGGGCCACAGGATTATCCACCATCCTGACATGATTATGAAGAAAAAATTTAAATTTGGGAATTAAAAATTTGGAAAGGAAAACTGGCCCAGACCATTGCGACATTCAGAAATTTAAAACGTATGTCTTACAAGCGGAAGGCACGCACCTGCCAACCACAGTTTGGGACCATATCAAGTCAAATGAACTGTTTTCTTACAATTAAGTTGAATTTGAAATAAAAACTTACCATAACATCTAATGTTTGATCTGTTGGAACCATTGGATCAAAGCTGGAACATCTCCCATGTCTGTAAATCACTACTTTTGCATAGGCGCATGTGATTCGGTTAAAAAATAGTGCAATGTTTGATTGTAAATAACAATGGATTGGAGGCATATGGTAAGTTTTTATTTAAAATTCAACTTAATTGTAAGAAAACAGTTCATTTGACTTAATATGGACCCAAACTGTGGTTGGCAGGTGCATGCCTTCCCCTTGTCAGTCAGAAACAAATTGTTTGAACATTTTAGCAACATTTAATTCAAAGTACGGTATTGCTGAACATTAGATTTATAACAAAAAATAATAGGGAGTTTGCGTAAGGCATACTTATAGCAACTTATAAATTTGTACTTATAACTTATAACTTATAGACCATTGGAATCAGTTAGCATAGGTAAGTTATAAGTTATAAGTATAAATTTATAAGTTGCTATATGTATGCCTTACGATACGCAAACTCCCTAATGTTGTTGTCAAACATTGGCGTAATTAAAGCTGAAAAATGACATTTTTATGTTACATAAACATTTTATAAAATGTTTCTACAACATTTGTATGTTCTATTTTCAATATTTTTACAACATTGCTGCAACTTTCATTTTTTCCTGGAGAACGAAGACAGACAAAAATTCAAAAGTTACACGAGAGAGAGAAAAAAAAAGAGAAAGAGAGAAAGAGAGAGATGCCAAGTGGAGAAAAGTTTGATCATTTTCCCAAACCACTGAAGTAAGTCTCCTATAACACCACATTAAAATATGACCCTCACCTCCTTTCATGTTTGCTACCCATGATTCATTTATACTTCAGTTTACTTTCTATAGCCTCGTTTTGATATTCGTTAAAGTAGGCGTTAAACCAAATACAATATATTTTCAAACAAAAGCCAACAGTTATACGAGGGAGAGACTTTTTGCAGCAAAAAATTCCCTAAGAGGAAAAATTAATTTTAATTTAATGTTATACAATAATGTGTTACAGTAATCAGAGGGGGGAGAGAGAATTGAAAAGACAAATAACCATCAAAGGGATGAAGAAAGAAAGGAGAAACCAACAATAAGTGATATTAGGCCATGTGCCCTGGGCTTTAATTGAAAGCAAGATGAGTCTCAGATGAACATCTAAGGAAGGAGGAATGCACAAGACCTATTTTCACAGGTTAAAGGAGGAATCCTTAGAACTTTGCTACTCCCATCTCCCGAAAGTATTGCTTGTGTAAACCAACATTCTTCATCCTAGCCAACGAAAAGAAAAATGGTCCCCTATAAATAGAAAGTAAAACCAACAAGAAACAAACAAAACATTAAAAAAATTGCAACTGAATAGAGTTTAAAAACGTCATTAGCAACTTTATGCATTAATATCTCTAATTACAATTGTCTTGTGTGTGTGAGAGAGAGAGTGAGAGAGAGTGAAGAGATTGAGAGACCTCACTTTGAGAGCTTCGTTTCCCGCTTTTGTTAGAGAAGTTGGTGATTCACTTTTCAGTTGTGAAAACGTTAAATTTTGTGTATAGGTTCTAACCATTTGAGATTGAGTTTCGCAGGTGATCAAAGCCAGACAGGAACATTCTCCTATAATGCCAAAGTTTTGTTGGAGTTACAGCCTGTACAGCAGGAAGTTTCCTGAGAAGGACCAAGTTTAAGCAGTTGTAACTAAGATTCCTTTTGAAAATAAACTCAGTCTCTTCTGTGCCAAATTACTGTGTAGTTGTGCTAATTCAGTCAAGGATCATTGATATTTTTCTGGCAGATATACTGTACAGCTTAAGGAGTTAAGGTCTCCAGTTGCTGCTGTGGCCATACGGGACATTTAAAGGGAGAGTCACCTCAAATTTCAAAAAAATTCCAAATATAGAATAAAGAATGCTTATTACAATGCATATATTTGTTTATTTAT
>JAQFZO010001482.1:0-15625 GCA_034695885.1 Geophilus flavus
ATAACTTATAGGCCATTGAAATCAGTTAGCATAAGTTATAAGTTATAAGTATAAATTTATAAGTTGCTATAAGTATGTCTTACGCAAATTCCCTATTAGTAAACTCGCCTGCATTTGGGTTTGATCTTCCAGAATTTGATGTCGATGCAAGCGTTCACGCATTCTATTTCTTCCATTGCGTAAAACAATCATTTCTCTCTTTTTTTTCTTCGACCAAAACTTTTCTGTAACAGACTGCAAAGTGTTTAAAATCGACAGTATCGAAAAGCCGAGAAATAGCCCCACATTGCCACCCAATTCGGAGACAAGGGACGAAAACGGATAGAGAAGGAACTCGGTCACGATTTGTCGGGTGTTTGTGGTGAAGGAAACGGTCACCAGAGTGGGTTTCGCTATTCTGTAAGTGGCGATGAATTTCGTGACGGAATATTTGGTTTTGTTGCAAGCTCGAGGGCACTTGCACTCGATTTTGTACATTTGACGATCGAAATACAGTCTACGAACTTCTTCTGTCTGGGACGGTGTAGCGCAATAGGGTAATTCGTCAGATTCGATGAAAGGCCATCTGGGAAGGAGAAATGGGATTTAAAGATGTTAGTCAAAATTGTATTTAGATAGAGTTATTAGTAAACTCGCCTGCATTTGGGTTTGATCTTCCAGAATTTTATGTCGATGCAAGCGTTCACGCATTCGATTTCTTCCATTGCGCTCACGCATGAATTGCGAGACGAATCGAGATGCCGAAATTCGGTGACCGAGAGCTCGATGTCGTTGGGTGCGTTGTCGTCGATGAAAACACGAGGCATAAAAATTTTGTTGATGCAGGGCAAGTAATGTACGTCAGTTTGTTTTGGGGTCGCTTTGAATGATTAGTGTCTATTTTATCAGAAGTAAATAAACACCCTAAAGAATGCAACATTGTTTGTTAGAGCAGACCGATTGTGCTGCATTCTTGTGGGAAAAATTGTATGGTACCGCTAGATGGCTAAAAGGTCGATTGTCATGTCACAGCAAAAAAACAAGCATATTGTTAGCTGTATAGATTCCTATTTAATTATTTTGCCTTGATTAAGATTATTTTGTAATTAAAGAATTTAGTTTGGAGAAACTGCCGCCAGATGGCGAGCCGCAACAGAGGTTATAAATATCAGTGCTCGAGTGAGAGAACTCATTCAGCTCCGTGCAGTGTGGCTGGAAAGACCAGCTCTTGCATGAGGCCCAGCTTTACCCAACAAAAACCCAAAAACCTAAATAAATAAATAGTAAACTCCCAGCTAAATAAAAGTGAGACAAACACACATTAGCTTAAAGGGTTTTCAGGTAAGCCCAGGGGTATGAGTTTAGCCCAGGGTTAAATTAACTAAAGGAATCATGCTTCTAGATAAGAATGCATTCAGGTTTGATTAAGGTTGATTATTAAAGGTTGAATAGTTATTATTAAAGTGTATAGTTTTAAGAGTTTGTTAATAAAATCTTCTGTTTTATTTTCTTAACTGGAGTCTGTTTATTCATGCATGCGAAGCAGCCATGTGGGAATTAAAAAGCTCAAACCGTCCAAAGCGTGTCGGTGGGTAAACCAGACACAACAATATGCTTTTGTTTGTTTTGAACATGCGCAGATGGCATTAGAAATCTATTACGCATGTGCAAGCATAATGTCTGGTTTCATTCAAAAGCTGATGTTAGAGGGCGCTATCGAAAGTTCTCAACGTCAGGGAGTAGACTTAATGAAGCAAAGGTAAGTTGCTTAATTCAGGGTGTTTATTTACTTCTGCACGACTTACCATGAATTGCGTGCCTCTCGTGTAGAGTGATTCGGTTTTAATTTTGTACCACCAGTGCCACGATTTGCCGGTGTAGAACCAGTCCAGAGTCGTGCGAAACGTCCGACACCTGCCCGAAATCGTGTCGACAGTCGAATTGTCAAACCATTTCCTTTCCCTGCATTTCTTCACATCGGTTGCGTAATCGCACTGAAATTACAAATACGTAAACGAAAGTGATGCAGATCGAGTTTCGATTCGACGTTATACTTATACGGTACCTTGAAGTTGATTTTGATTGGAGGATGGCTTTCCCACACATCCCACAGTTCCTGCAGCGAAGAGTTTAGCTTTGCTAACGGATAATTCGTGCGTTCTTTCCGACTCAAATTTTTACAGATGACGTCATCATTGCATTTCTGTTCAAACGAACGGTTGAAATCGTAGATGATTAAAAAATTCGTGGGTCAGATGGTAACGACGGGTGATCTATAGACCCAGAAAGTGTCGATCTCGACTTTGGTGCCGATCGGTTCCATGGAGTATCTGGTCACGCAGATGACCACTTGAAAGCTGCACAGAACGAGACTCACTATGACGGCGAGGTAGCGAAGAGTCGGCGAAATTCGAGAGAAACGTTTTTTCTTTACGAAACGAATCGAACTCTTCGTTTTTGGACTTTTTCCTCGTCGAAATACGTCGAAAATTGACGTTTTACGCTTGTCCATGGTAATTGTGAGCTAAACTGTGCAGATGTTGTTTAGTAAATGCGAGAGAATCAATTAGAAATATTTACTCGACATAATAAACGACGTCATTAAGATTTTTATCGGGATTGATAAAACGTTTAATGGATGAAATTTATCCGTCGATGTTTACACACGAGATAAAATCGAAATGAGTTATGCATTAATATTCTCGTAAAAAAACACATGGCCAACAATTATGCATAATTGCGTGTTTGATCTATGCTCGTAATGAGGCATTAACGTGAGTTTTGTTTGTGCAGTGACCCTAATGATTTTATTAATGCTTAATCGAAATATTTTGATCGATGACGTGTAACATGGGTGAAAATAAAACAGAGAAATGCCTTTTTCCAGTCGTTTGTGTCAAGAAATACTTGGATTTTGTATTTGCTTTGGATGGAAAGGGTTGAAATTCTAACGTTCGATTTTGCTTTGTTGTTCACTCGAGTCAATGCGATGATAAATAATAAATTTGTCGGCACACGAAAACACATTTCCCGTTTCAATATCGGATTTTTAATAGAAGTTTAATGACCCAATTAATTTTATCAAAGGAAAATAATTGCGTTGAATGAACTAAATGACAATCTTTCGTGCAAGTTTCTAAGGCTATTCTCGTAGTCAATCGATTTTGACGCAGGTGCTGGTGGGTCGAAAAACGAATGTAAAACTCGACTGCAATGCAGAGGAAAGATAAAAGTTTGCTAATTTGTGTGCAACGCATGCACTCGACTCATTTTGGCCCAAGTTTTTTGTATGGTCAGTCGGATGTCGATTAAAATAGAAAATAAAGAAATTCCCAGAAAAACGCCGACATTTCCTCCCATGTCGGAAACGAAAGAAGAAAACGGGTAGAGATAAAATTCGGACACAACTTGCTTGGCGTTCGTTGGAAACACGATTCCCACTAATGTGTTGTTAGAGAACTCGCAGCCAGCAAAGGCCACCGTTACTACATAATGAGAATAATTGCATATTCGTTTGCAAGAACAAGCAGCAGGAGGATGAAATTGAAGCTTGAAAATAGTTTGTCGAGCCAATTTGATTTGCGAAATGGTATTGCAGTATGGTAAATGGCTGTCGACAAAAGGCAATCTGGAAAATATAGAAAAGAGTTAAACTGTCATTTCGCATGGCATGTTTAGTGGCCCATGATACCTGCAGGTGACCGGAAAATCGTGAAATAGTTTGTCCGTGCATTTGTCCATACAGTCGATATTTTCCCCGTCGGACCAGCAAGGCTTCGAATGGCTGTTTAAGCGTTTGAACTAAGGAAAACGAAATACGGTACGGTATAGTGCTCGTGCGAGTGCAGTGTTCAACATCGATCGGTTATTACTTCCGTAGTAGTCAGCACTAAACAATTTCGACACGACTTTCTCACATAATTTCCTGATATTGACAGTTTTTGAACCTTCTTCAACGAGTGTACGTTTACCTGAGATTTAAGAAACTGGTTCGACAAAAGTCGAGTAGTTTAAAAATTTATGACGTAATCACCACGTAGGGGTATTCGGGTTCTGTGTCTTCCGCAATGAACCCCCAATTCCATAAAGGACCTCCATAGTACATGTACAAATCTGTCAAGATGTAATTTTTTACTCATCTACAGTGATTACCGTAACATGGATACCTGTATCTATGTCGCGACATCTACCGAGAATCGTATCCACCTTGGTGGTCGTAAGGTATTCATTCCGTTCGCATTTGTCTTTGTCTTTGTCCATCGCGAACATGCACTGTAAAGAAAGGGTATCGTGTAGTTTTACCCTTATTACTAGGGCACAGAAGTTCATGTTCTTAAAAACTTAAAAATATGCATGCACACTCAAAAAACTGTTTAGTTGTGTGAGGGGCCAGCAAAGAGGTTTAATGTAGAAAACTCATTTTTTTTATTGTATCAAACTATATTTTGGTACACTACTTTATATGGTACTTAATTTCATTATTTTTCGCTATTGGTCGGTATTTAACTCATATTTTGTTTGGCTCAACCAAACAGTTTTTAGAGTGTACTAAATTATAATTTGATACAACTAAAAAATGAGTTTTCTACATTAAAACACTTTGTTGGCCCTCAGACAACTAAACAGTTTTTTGAGTGCGTGTTCTGCTACAAAACGTGGAGTGGGATAGGTCATAGTCATTTTTTGGCTTCCCTTTAAAGTTTTAAAATTTTGTATGTAGAATGAGTAATTAAACTGGAGCTTAAACCAGACGGCCCAACATCGAGAAAAATTAGTGGAGATTACTCAGCGCCACAAGTGTTAAATTAATATTGACTACAAGCCAATAGCATTACACCCTTGCTTAGGATGAAGCCATTAGAAGTTAGACAAGTAGGGAAAAATACCGTATGGCATAAGCAAATAAGCAGATTAAAGAAATTTGAATAACATTCATAATACCAGTGCACTTATGCAATCTAAAAAATAAATTAAAATAAACTCGCTTTTCAGAATCTAAGTTACGTATTTAAACCTCTCCTCCATGAATACTAACTGGAGAAGCCTAAAGAAAATTGTGATCAAAAACCCGCTGCTCGATACCGTTGATTTCGAAAGCACAGACGGTTGCAATAATGTATGAAGCTAAGTACTCATAACTTTTGTCTGGCCATGAAACCTGTGCCAAGAATTGTCCATATTCACCAATCACTACAATGTCTCACTTGTAGTGTCTGTTGGTAAGATCATGTCACAGACTGATGGTAGGTTGCTATTGGCTGAAAGCCTCAGAAAGTTTGGCATGGAAAAATTCAATTATTTCTGTTCACAGACTTATGGCACAAACTTTTCAGATACTGAATGTGTTAGCTGTTAGCACTTTTTTCTGTAACAGACTATATTCTGTGGGCAAATTGGTCATGCTGCGAGTACTGACCCTTAAAAACCTCAAAAAACTATACATTTTATTCTGCCTTGATGTCGGCGATACCGGAATCCACTATTTGTGCAATGAACCAATGATGTTAAATGATTTGGATATTTACGGAACACAAGTAACCATCGACAGATATTCATTTTTGATTGGCAACATCTTTCCTGTTTAAAGAAAATCAAGTATCATAACATAATAAGAATGATAGCAGCCCAGCCAAACGTGTTATGAGTAATTCCGTCAAAAGGGATACGAGGGATCTCAAATTGCAGAAGATGGTCGATTGCCACATCTATCAGTCGTTTTTCCGAACATGTCAGTGGTATCGATTAGCATAAGCAAAAAATTAGTACATTTCAATTCTAGTAATAAAATAATCTTAAAACATGAGTTTAAATTTTGGCAATTCTCATTAATGACGTCACTTCCAATTTGAACATCACCAACAATGGTTCCATGCTAGTCTTTGTTGTGGAAAGTAAAATTTACCCAAAAATTAATTGCTCTTTCACTTTAGCACCTGTTTATAAAACAAAAATATAAATAAAATTTTAACAAAATATTTACAAATTTTTAGCAAAATACATATTCAGTGATGCACGCTAAGAATAATATGTGTTATGTGCGAATACTTATGAATATTAACTTCATGCAGTGTTTTCATATACGGTACTCCTACATTTTATTCATTCATATAAGGAATAGTAGAACAAAGTGACCGGGTCTGCTACCTCGTATACCAAAGGCGAGCGCGAGTGCACAACACAGCATTTGAGATGAATAAAAAAAAACTCATCGATAATACATTTTCATATTTCTTGGAAATACACATATATAAATATTTTTCTGTTTTTTGAACCCAGCTACTTCTACTTCCGGCGGGTAAACGTGTTTACACACGAAATTATATGCTGATGTAAATAAACTTTGCCCGAATAAATTAAATCCAAATGGAATTGGAAGTGGCATTTTGTTTTCGCAATCTAAACTCCAGTGGAAAATTTTATCATTTATCTCCTAAACTAACCTATTTTTTAAAAAAAAATGAAAGTCTATACTTGTATATGCAAAATTGCTAAATTCGATTATACATACAATTTTTTTGCAATTGTAACTTGATTTCTACATCATTCCATGCAATTTTCATGCAACAGACTGGTTTCAGAAGCCAGTTTATCTTAGTTTATAAACACAACCCATCGCATTTGCTAGTAGCAGTTGAAAGAAACAAACAAAGTCAAACAAAAAATAGCTAGGATGAGTAAACAATGCCTAGAATAATGTTACACTTATTTTAGGTTTACTTAAAACAGGTAATTTGGTCTGACAATCAAAATTTTGCATTTAGATTTGAAGATAGAGGTGTAAAAGTGAAGTGACCAGCATTTAATCCACATTGTCAAAATGTAGTTAAGTTTCTTTCAATTATAACTGTGTTGGTGTGCTTTAAAACTGAAATTTCAGCTCCACGTACTGTACTTATGGAATTCTCATTATAGATGATAGTACAGTGCACACCACAAACCTTTGGCCGACGTTAAATTTAAAAAAAAAAAACTATGAGAATTAGAATAAAATAACCTTTAGTACAAGTAGGAGAAAAGTAAAACACAGCTCCCCATAAAATTGTATGGCGATAGCTTGCCTGTATCGCTCCAAATTCAACAAAACTTTGGCTGAGGCTAAGAAAGTTGGAAGAATGTTAAGTTTTATGGCAAATTTCTATGCCATCTTGCTTCAAAACATCAATACACCCTCATCCATTGATTATTTTACGATTTAAATGATTGTTTGGGCAATGGCAATTTTGCTTGTGTCTATGGGACTTTTAGTTTTCCCTACTTTGCGACCAAAATTGAAGCAATTTGGGACCTGAAATACAGTGGACATAGAGTTCAACATGTCCTAAAAGGTTCCCATAACATTAAAATACCGTGGCCAACATTAAAATCATGTAAGTGCATTGAATGTGTTTTCTGGATAGACCTTTAAAGGAAAAACATGAGGTTCTGTCCAAGCTATACACATTCAATGCATTTACTTGATTTTAATGTTGGCCATGGTATTTTATTTTTTAACGTTAGAGGAACCTTTTATTGATATTGTATTATTTTAATGGAAAGTTTCCATATTTTTGGCCAAGAAAAATGCAGTTTTCATACTTTTGTCAATGCACTGTCCTGTTAACCTTTAATTACATGATAAAGAAATGTCATAATAAGTTATTTCAAAGTAATGAAATAAAGTTGAGATCTGTGGCTTTCTTTTGCAATAAGTTTCATTTCGCTTGGATAAATGGCCGAAAAGATACCGTATAGCGTCTTGAAGATTGTAAATTGTGTTGATCATACAGTATAACCAAGGGTAGTATGTCAATAAACTACCTTTCCTGTGAAATCTGATGTGAAATAAATTTCAAATAACTTACGGTTAAACTTTACTTTGCAAGCATAAAAACTGAAACTTATATACGTACGGTACTGTAAATCTAAAAATAGCCACATCCTCAATACTGGGAAAGTCCCTTAATTTAGATAATGAGAGTGAGAGTAAATTGTTATTGGCTGTAAAATAAATATCCTTAACATGATTGTGATATCATCCCTACATGGGACTTCCGCTTCATTTCCACCCTTTCAAGGGATTTTCCCTTTTACTCAAAACTGAAACTCAATAGTGTAAATTGCCTCATTGCAACCAATTGTTGCTATTAAGACATTTAATGTCACTGCACAACAGCTGCACTTTATAACTAAATTTTACACGCACGTAATAACACATGGGAATAGAAGTCTGTAAATACTTTTTGATCCCATCAGTTAGTATCTTCTCATTTATGTTTAATAGTATTTGTGTTGTTGCATTTAACAGGGTGCTATCTGCTAAGTAAAGGTCAGGCAGTATCCATAGATGGAGATTAATAAATAAGTTTCAATTTTATCTTTCTGTGCCAAGATGGTTGCTGGCGTGTTGCATCATCAACCAAGCACAGACTCATATTTCTTTTTATTAGGGTACTCATGGCACAACAACTGAAAATCTTATGTTTTTTTACACGAAGTGTAGTGGGTGTGTAGTGACCTTGGAAACTTAATCCGGAACCAAAATGACAGAAATATTCGATTAATTTGTCTATTATTTACAATTTCAACTTTTAGACAATCAAGGTATTTGTTAAAAAATGGATTCTAGAATATCGATTCTCGAGAATCTGATTGTCTAAAAATTGATATCATATCCTATCCATATACATCTGATTGGGAGAATTGAAAGAATCGACCTCTTCCCTGTAGGAAGCTGTTGGTAAAGTGCAGGGTATGAGTACCCTATGCGGTACCCTACAGGGTAGGGGAAAAATAAATATTTTCACCAAATAAAATCCAATTTTTCCAGTGTTTTCTATTACTCGAACATAAATTCAGCACTTTTCTCCTACATATCTCAAGAAATTGAATAAAAGAATACTTATATTTGCCCAATATAAACGTTTTGAGTTTCTTGATAAAATCACATTTCCCCTCTACCCAATGAGGAATAACCATAGGGCACCCTTAACTCTCACCTTTACCAACAACCATACAGTTTGTTGAATTATTTTTTATATCAAAATGTATATTTTATGTTTCTACATGGGAAATCCAAAAGCCTAAACTATTATCCAAAAGTAATTTATGCCAGACAAGTGTCAAAAATTTACTCTATTTAGCCACTAATGAAGTGTTTAATGAATATTTTAGTCACTTGGATTTCCAGTGTATGTGAAAACCAATAGTTTTGGTTTCCCACACGCCTGATTGGCTAATGAAAGAGGAAAACCCTATGAGGGGTATAAATCACAATCCATCACTGTGTAACTCTCTTCTCATCATCAACTTGTCTTTCTAATTAAACCAGCATTCACATCCACTGGATTATTTGTGTCTTTCATCAAACCATTAACATAATTTCATTTTATAAACTCCAGCATTCTTTCACTGACCTCTATCATATTCAACAAGATTTGCATTCAACACGCCTTTCTACTGTCCTTTAAATTTACAATTGAAAACACAACTCATGACATTGCTTGTATTTAATTAGAAACCTAACTTCATGTAATTATGCAAATTTCAATTCATTTATTTTGTCCTGCAACTCTTACAACACATCTAATAAAATAATTGTCAATCTTCTACTTGCAGTGACAAAATTCCAACTTTTAACTTTTGATTCCTCAATAATACCGCTTAAAAACTTTCTCCCTTAGTCACCCTTCACTGCATCAATTAAATTTACATTCGAAATTGGTGCTTTACTTCACAGCATATTCATTGCATGACTTTGTATAATTAAAATCAAACTTATTCACCCATAAAAACCAAAAAAAAGGTTTCCAGGCAAGACTTGTGATTGAGGTAAGTTGCTGCATCATCACAATGTCATTGATACGTGGTAGCGAGTTTTTATTTCTCCTAATGAGCGATGCGCGTCTGCATCTGTAAGACTTAAAGGTGGAGGATAAGGATAAGGTGATCATTAATCATGGGTGTGAAAACTATGGTATTTCCAATGATACCAGCATCTTATCACATCTTTTCTAGCTTATGACTGACATGTTCCAAGTTTGGATTTAAGCAATGGGTGTATAAAACTGATTTATGATCTTTTACCAAGAAAAACTTTTTCAAAAAAGAATACAGAAGAGTCCATCGGATCATGGAGTTGAATGGAAAGGAGTAGCAACTCCTCGCTTCTCGTTGCGCACTCCCGCATCGGCGAGAGTTCGACGCCATATTTGACATCGCAATAAGCAAATCAGTCGGAAAATTTTTCTTTGGACTTTAAACCATAAAACAGTAAACAATAAAAACAATAAAACAGTAATAAATAACCTGTTTTCATGGTAACAAATGCATTAACTGCATTTGAATTCGGAAAATATGGCGTCTAAATCGGTCTAAATCATGCCTAAATCGCGCCCTCTAGTGGTGCATATGTGCAACTCATGTCACGTGGGCGCACGCAACGAACAGCGAGGAGTTTCTACTGCTTTCCATTCAACTCCATGATCGGATAGAGCTCCGCATAAAGGAGTTGTAGAGCATTGTTTTTGTGATTTTTTGATTTCAAACTTCAAAAAACTGTCTAAACGCAAAGTTCTCGAGGAATTTGACCTGGTTGCTGTACTAGAACACGCCGTATACAACTTTTAACTCATGTTATGACGTCATATAACGGTCGAAAATGGCGCCCACATTTGAAATGGTGTTTTCAAAATCGACGAAAAAAAGACCTTATAATTAATTTTAAAGCTTGTAGTGAGTCATAAAATTGTAACTGGGCATAATTACTGCCATTTACTACTTCATCTACAGTGTTAACTACAAAATTATAATTTTTGTTGCACTATCCCTTTAAGCAATTTTTGCATTTTTTTTGTTATGTGAGTTTGGGTGTTAGAGCACCCCTGTATAAGAGCGTCAATCGCTGTTCCCGACCCCACTCTTAAAAGCGGATTCAACTGTAAATAAAAAAAAAATTTTTAAAAATATTTTTGAAATGTAATATTTTTTTCTCATTGGAAAATTGGATGGAATTTTGAATGGTAAATTAGAACCTTTCACCTTTTGTGAATATTTAATTATTTATTGAAAACTTTCAGCACAGATTGCTCATTTACGGATCGTTAAAATAGGGGATGGCATTCCTTCTTGCATAATAAAATTCTTGCTGTTGATTTTTTTCTCTCTTGTTCATGTTAAAATTTTTTCTGAAAGTGACACAAAGTAAATTAGATTATACGTAAAATTTTCCTCAAATTAATTTTTTTTCTAAAAATTATTCCCTGTCAAGAATTTTAATAGGTTGGAAGAATTTTAAGGATGCTTCAAGAATATTTTTATCAAAATAAATTTTTTTTTAAAGCTTTAGAAAAATCATTATCTGGAATATCATTTTTTTGTAAAGGAAAATTTGATGTAAAAAAATAATGTATGGAAAAATATGGTGGTTTGATGTCTTTCTTACATGTTTTTTTTTTTTTTGCATAAAAAGCTTGAAGAATATTTTTATTCTAAATTTTTTTTCTTTGTTTTTTGAGTTTTAGAAAAATCATTATCTGGAACATTATTTTTTTGAAGGAAATTTATTATAAAAAATAATTTATGGAAAAGTATGATGGTTTGATGTCTTTATTGTATGTTTTTCAGAGAGAATTTGGTGGGTTTTGTTTTGCATAAACACTTTCATCTTTATTTAAGGTTATGCAGGTGTCAGATGATTTTCATATTTTTAATGTGTAAATTATGCAATTATGAATTTTTCAGTATGTTTTGGATTATACTGAATAAAAAAATCTGTAAAAGAATTCCTTCATGTATTTGTCCATAAGAAGTATTTAAATTCTGCAGGATGTGAAGAAAATAAATTTTCATACAATTTTTTCAGTTTTCACTAATTTCTGACAGGTTTTATACATTTTTAAAATTTTAGAATTTTTTATAGTACCGTAATTTTACAGGAATTTTATACAAATTTATTGTAATTTTATAAAATTTTAGCAAATATTGTAGAAATTTTTCTAAATTTTATAGATATTTTTAAAACATTAATTATGGAGAGAGAGAAAGATAAAAATTATAAGGTCGCCAGCCATTAATTATGGCTACAATCACGCCAACAGAAGACTTAATACAGCAACCTAATATTTATTTTTATTTTTATTTGTTAACCCGAAATTGACAGTGAATGTGGCCACTATCATTTTTCAAATAAAAAAAAAATTAAAAACGTAGAAAATTTATCTACCTTTGTTTAAATGTTATATTTTTTTAAATTATAAAATTTCTTCTAAAATTAAGCATTTTATTGCGAAAAAAAGTTCAAAATTGACTGCATAATTTGAATCAATTTATTTTAGAATTTGTTTATTGCAATTTATACTATATTTATGGGGATTTGTTCATTTTGCTTTCCCCGTGATGTGTATCAGTTATGTTGGTCCATATTGTTTTGCCATATTTGTTTCTTTTGCGACTTGGAATTGATTTATGAATGTAAGACTTCATATTTAACAATTTAATTTAATTTTATAACAATCAAAGAAAATCCTCAAAATCCAAGTTTGCAAATGTCTAAACTCTACACAACATAAACCTTAATCCTTAATATTTTTTTCAATTTTCCATCAAAAAATTGTATTATATTTGCAGATTATGCAGATTTACATGCAAAAAAAAACCCACAATTTTTTCAGCAGATAATCCTCAGCAAGAACTTTTCAATAGCAAAGTAAACATATGGATCTGACTGCAAAAACAGGCATAAGGGCAGCAAAGCAATTCTTTCCAACAAAGCAGACATATATGAACTTTCCTTAAATTCATCACCAAAAAAAAAATCACAATAAAAAAAGAATCATCATCAAAATTGTTTTCAACACAACTCTATATCTCCTTTAAAAATTTAAATTTAATAAAGGACAGATTTATCAAGTTAAAAAGTTTGCTCAATGGGAATATGTAAAAGAAAAAAAAATTGATAAAAAAATCGATAAAAATCCTCGGTTCAATTGTGTGAAAATGAAGGTAGGTTGAGCTCATGTGCGGAAAAAACTTATCCTCCGTTTTGTGAGGAACTTTCATGCACAGATGCTGACATCTTTCAATCGCAGATTTAGAGAAACATTCAATTTTTTGGAAATTTCTTTTCAATCATCTTCACAGAAAAATCAGCACAATTAGAAATTTTCGATTATCATCGTCATTTAAAGATAATTAGTACTGGAAATAATTTAACTTGAGGCCAATTTGTGACGGTCTATATCCGATTACGTGTTATCGATTTACGTACCTACGGTTAATTGTTAATTCACTTGATGAAAAGTAAAGTGTGCGAATGACGTATGGAGTTTTATTTTTTTTCTGTTTGAATAAAGTTTGCAAACTAAATTTTACATTTTATACTTCTTATTTTTTAATTAAAGTAATTTTTCCCGGTTGTTTAGTTAGTTAGATTTAAACTTCCATGGTTTAATGTGATGTAACGTAAAACGGGATGAATGCGGCATTGAAGTGGTAATCTGTGCTTAAAGGGGTGAATGCGGCCACTTTGAAATTTTATTTTTGATTTTGTTGAAGTTTGTCACGGACGTGTCACATGTGAGCCTAATTCTAATAGTAATATCTTTAAATTAGTGAGCACAGTTTTTCTTTAAAATCTGGATTTGTAAAGGCTTATCTTATTTGTGGTTCAAACCCCAGAGTCCACTTTTAATTCACGTCTTTACCGGGATTGTCAACCGCCATCACTGTTGCCAGATTTTTTCCGGTAGAGGGAGCGAAATGCGCAAGCGCAAGTAGCCCAAAGGAGCCAATCAAAATTTTTTTAATGTTCGATATAAAAAATCGACTAATATCGGTAAAAATCGATTAAATATCGATAAAATTGATGAAATCGATTAAATATCGGTAAAAATGGATGAAATCAATTAAATATCAGTAAAAATGGATGAAATCGATTAAATATTGGTAAAAATGAATGAAATCGATTAAATATTTGTGAAAATGGATGAAATCGATTAAATTTCGCTAAAAAAGTGATGATTTTGTTAATAATTAGCCTAAATGGCTGTATTTTAGAGAACAGCCCAAAAAATAGCGGGAAAAAATTTTATGAAGCCCGAAAAGTAGCAAGTAGCGAAAACTTATTTTAAGGAGCGAAATGGTTTTACGAGTAGCCCAATTGGCTATAAGTAGCCCAATCTGGCAACAGTGCTTCCGGTTATCCATACCATAGGGGTCCCCACTCACTTGGAGTTTACAGAAAACCTGGAATGTGTGTGTAATTTAAAGACCTTTACTACAACCAATAGCTTACAGAAAAATGTTAACAAAATATAAAAATATTATAAGAGAAAAGTATGATTTAAATTTTTTTTTGTATTAAAGGCAATAGAAAATCATTAACAAATCAATATTATTCGAGTCTCATCACACACCGTGTGTAAACCTGCTGAGAATAATTTTACTTTTAAAATTTTTACAAATGTTACAAAAGAAAAAAAAGAAAACAGTGGAGAGAAAAAATTCAAGCCAAGGAAATGGACTGGCAATCGGCAAGTTAACTTCTAAATACAAAATCAACATCTAAATTATTTATGGCGATAAATTCCTTTAAATCATTAATAATTGCCTGATTTAGATACGAGCGTCTAAGAGTAAAAGATTTTAAAGGATTTTTCATCAATAAGATCTGCTTTAACCCATCCACAGTCAACGTGTCTGAATACTCAATATCTAGTTTCTGCATCTAGCTCAGTGCATTACACTTGCACAAGTCTGTCACCAACCTATTGCTGAACGAAGTACAATCATGTATTGTCAGCGAGGTTAAACCGGGCGCATTGACCAAAACGTCTAGTAAAACTCTTTCGCTAATACTGACATAATCCAAAATTAGATCCCTTAATCGTTCGAGAGATTTCTTCGCCTTCTGACAATCCGACTTCGTTCTGCAATCTGACAAATTCAATATCTTCAACTTTGGACAACAACTCACTACGGCCGAGATGTCCAGATCTTCGAGACAATTCAACCGGAATTCGGTTAACGACCCCATGCTTTCAGAATTCACTGTCAGCACATGCGTAAGATGTTCGCCGGTCCAGATGCCGACGCATGCATTGGTCAAATTAGGGAAAACAGAAATGGCGATTTTAAAGGAATTTTTTTGCATATATAAGTCCTCTCTCATCAAGTTTTTTATCAACGGATATGTCCGTATCGCCTTTTGCGGATTCCAAAATAGGTACGGTAATAACTGTTGCCAAAAGAAGTGGAAAAATACGGTCAAATGTGGCAAATTACGTAACGCCATGTAACATGTCTGGACCTTGATTCCCCGTAACCTCTCCAAGTCAAGATGACGTAATGCCAGATTTCGTGATTTTTTCGTCCTACGGTCTGTGCACAAAGCGAGTATACCTCGATCTGTTACTGCGTTCTCGTCTCCCGTCCAGACTATCAGGCGTCGTAAATTCGGGCAGTGTCGTCCGATCTCGCGTAAAATTTTGTCGGTGCACGTCTCCCACAATTCTAACTCTTCCAGTTTCGGCAGATTGAGGATCAGGTGTGTGAAGTCGTAAATCGTCTTTGGGCTGTCCCATAATGATGGATCGTATTGTGAGCTGTCAATCAGGCTTAATACCTTTAGCATTTTACACGTGTCGATCACTTTTGTGATCATCTGTTCTAG
>JAQFZO010001483.1:0-15616 GCA_034695885.1 Geophilus flavus
TTGTACCTTAGATATAAATCATTCGCAGCGCCACCAGTGGCGATTTTGGGAAGTTCCCCATCGTGGGCTCAAGGCTACGGCAAGAGTGGCAACTAGTCTATATCTACCAACTGTGCATCGAACTTTTAACATGTGCTCAGTGCTACCACAAATCATCAAAAAATCCAATTTACGATTACAAATCAACGAAATTGAACCACTGTCCACTCAGTTTTACAAAATTCTTTATTTTTAAAATACAAAACATTCATTTCACAAACAATTTTTTACTGTAATAAATAAAATGAAGTCAACAACAGAAAAAAATCGATTTACGAAAATTTTTAATCATCAGTCATTTCCATCGCACCTAACGTGTCGCTACCGATAGTCAAATAATTGACGGTAGTGGGCGCACCCAAGTTCAAATTCAACACACTTAGTTGCGCATCCTTTTCGTCAGTTTTCTCGATGATATCGAAATCGTCAAAATCGTCCTTATCTTCGTTATAACTTATAATTTGCTTTCTTTTCCGCACAGGTTTATTATAACCAGTCTGTTGTTCCCTTTGCGATTGATTTTCGTTTCGATGAGTTTCCCGCACAATCGTATCCGAATTATACAAAGATTTGTAATCGTCCGATAATAAATTCACAACTTTCGTCGGCCCTTCGATTTTTAGAAATTTCTCGCTGTCGCCATTCGGCGTTTTCAGGATGGAAATGCCTAAAACATCTGAAAATGAATTTTTTTTAATTAAAATATTAAAAATGAATTTTTTTTATCATTCTTTTCGGTATATCGTACCAAACGGTATCGGTTTTCGTCCCGTTACGTGTCCGTTGAAGCAGGTAAAGCAAATTGTTAGGTTTTTCGAGTGTGGGCTGTCGTTATTTGTCGAGTTATTTGTTGATCTGTTTATGATTGTCCTCTGATGAGTGAAAAATAAATTAATAAAGCAGTTTTTTAAAAATTTTGTAGTCAATGTTTGTTTAGTTACATAAGGTTGCGGTTGTTGTCGATTCCATACGTTGATTCCTGGTAATGGGATGAATAAATCTTCGGGGACCGATCCCACGACTAAAACTGCTTTACAACCGTGACAATCTACCAGTTCTTCCTCGCAATTTTCTTCTCCCCCATCCATTTCGTATCGAGTCCAGAGTCTTAGTTTCTTACATTGCCGCAAGGGCGCCGGAATCTAAAAACCAATTTAAAAATTCTTAATCATCATTTGACTATTTTTATTGTAATTACGCACTATTTTTTTCGCATAAATAAAGAAATAATAATCATATTCGATATTTTACACTAATCTGTAACAATTTGTTCATAATTGACGCCGTCTAGTGATGATTTTATGTACTATTAAGTGTAAAATCTTGAAAAATAATGGAAAAATCCAAGGAATAAATATTTGAACTCATAAATTTTGATTCATTTCTTCAAACAACAAAAGAAAATAAAATTTATTAGCATTTAATACAATGTTGTATGAAATTGAGTGGCAGTATTAAGCAGAAACAGTTGACAAACGTCGAAGCCCATTATTTTTCCATTCCTTTACTGACAAAATAAGATTTTTTTAAAATTTTATTTAAAAAATATATATATATCAATATATCACCAAGAATTATAAAGGTATTCTTGATATCACACGATTTTTCTATATGAATATAACATACTTTTCTAGTGATCACAAAAAAAAATTAATTTATAAGACGAAATTTCATTTATCGGAGAATGAAAATGTCAGAATGGTCTGTTGATTGTCGATCGAATTCCGACTTTTTCCGCAAACTGATCGATCAAACTCGCGAACCGACCGACATCGCTGTCGCTTTTATCATGAAATTTGATAAAATTGCAGTATTGACTGATAAATAAATTGCGAACTGCGTTCAATCTTTCTTTTCTGGTTTCATTTGTAACCGTTGCTGTGCTCGATTCTAAGTTTACTTCCGATTCAACTATGTCACACCTAGAAAAAAATTAATTCAGATAAATTAGTATTGAAATGTTTAAAATAGTAAAATGACTGGGAGATTGATTGAACGTCAGGTGATGAGATCAAGGTTTGAAATTGAGTCCTGTGAATATTTTGAGATTTTTATCGTTTGGCTTTCGATTTCATCAAGGATCGAGGTTTGTTGATTTTTTTTAATCGATCTGATCTATATTAAAGTATTTTTTCAATGATTTGATCGATTTTAAGTTTATAACGTATTTGTTTATCGATTTAATTCATTTTGTCATCGATTTAATCTATTTTTCATCGATCTGATCGCTTTTCAAGTTTAGTTTTATCAAATTATTACGGACAATTGTAAAAATCGTGAAAATCAGGCGGAAATCGATGAGACAAACAAGTAAAAATCGATCAATTCGTTTAAAATCGATTAGAAAAAACAGTAAAAATCAATAAAATCATTTAAAATCAATAAGAAAAACAGTAAAAATCGATAAAATCGATGCAAAATAACAGTAAAAATCGATAAATTCGTTTAAAATCGAAAGTTCCTAACAAAAATCATCGGCCTCCAAACCCCTGATGACTGACGTTCAGTCAGTCTCTTCCAAACTAATCAATCAATCAATCAAACTTACAAACTAGTTTGACTTAATCTTGAATGGGAAGAAGCATCTGAACTACTCGCATGCCAAATTTCATGTGTCGTTGCCGATCCCCGCACACTTCCAGAAGCAGTAATAATTTGCCAACTAAAATAAAATATCAATTATCAAATTTTAAAAAAATTTCTCCATTTTTCTCATATTTTACGACATTACCTTCCGGAACTCATCGCCGACGACCCACTGTCGGATCTTTTTCTCACTTTAGCCGGAACTGCCACGGGACTCGTACTCGTCCGTGACATGTGTTGGATGTAACTACTCGCCGATCCAGCTTCGATTCCCGTAACCGGCCGATTGTAATTGCTTTACGATCAAAATTACGTTCAATTACATTAAATTTCTTACGAAAGAATTTGATTTTTTTCTTTTTTTACCTCGATTTTGTATGCGCGCAGTCTTCTAAACTGTCGGAATCGGCATTCGTAAAAATAGTCGGAGGATTTTCGGTGCTCCGATAACTAAACGAACTTCCGTTACTACTCAAACTCGTGTTACTTCCACATTTACTCGGTTGGTGTTCGGCATCTGAAAAATTGTAATGGTGAACTGATTTCATGTTTTTATTGGAAAGTTCACGTATGGAACTTTTTCACCATAAGACTAATGTAGATTTTGTATTCGATTTATTTTTTTATCGAAATTTCTTCTATTTTTCACGATTTTCGTAATTTTCTTGCCGATTTTAAACGAAAATCTGTGTTCACTTTCCAATTTTTAACAATTTTCGTTAAAAATCGACAAGAAAACTACGAAAATTATGAAAAATCAAAGAAATTACTATAAAAGATCGATTATAAATTCGATATTAATCATATGGTGAAAACAATCACGTGACAGTTTATTCCATCCCGTTTATATTTCATTTATATTAAAACTCACCGAAATATTCATCTAAAATTGCATCCACTTTATTATTATTTTGAGAATAATTACGCCACCTATCGAGAAAAAAATACATCAACACATATTCTCACCGTAAATAATACAAAACAAACCTGTTATTCACAGAAAAATCCTCAGAAAGTATATATTTAAGAAAATAAAAACAGAAAAATAAAATCTGTAAATTCAAAAAAAAAATTAATAAAATTTAAATAAAAATTTGGATGTGTAAAAAATGTTGGAAAACTTACTTCTTCTCCCTTTTCTAATCTATCTTTCAAATTATGCCCACAAAGAAACCAATCGTACGCCAAAGTCAGGTATAAAATTTCGTTGGTCCCTAAAGACTGATGAATTTTTCCATCGGCCCACAGCGACAACCGTAAAAGCGACACGAACAACGGCGTTCTGTCCCATCCGGATATACAATGAATCAAAATACCGGATGAACCTTCGTTTATGTAAAGCAGAATGAGCCGCAAATAGTTCTGGGTCAAACGAATCAAATCCCAAGTCTGAAATAATAATCAAAATTTAATATTTTTTGTATAAAAAAACGTTATGGCGCATCAATAAATGAAAAATGTAAACCTTGTATTTAGACCAATCGATTCCTAATTGAGCAATGGCAGGATCTGTCGGAACCACGATGTTCGTGTCAATGTGAGATTGTTTCCAGTCGAAGATTAATCCTTCCGCGTTATAACTACAGTCTCGATAAACGCGAAAAAATTCGCAACCGGGGTATGGGAGGCCGATCACGTCGAAATCCGCATACCGTTTTTCTTTGTCAATTTTTTCTGATGACGTAATGCTAAATATCAAATAAAAAAAAATTTTTAGTTTTGAATTTTATGAAATTTTATATTTTGTATTTTTTTTTTGCTTACTTCATTCCGAATTTCACTTTTTTGTTTTCGACCATCAAATCACAAATGACTTTGATGCATAGTAGTTTTAATAATTTGATGTCTTGGTTTCGGACTTTGTCGAAAAGCTGCCAATCACTGAAAAAAAATTGAAAATTTTATTCAAATGTATGGAAATGTGAAGTGTCTGATGTCATGAGAATTTTTCGCCTACTGATTCCTTATTTTGATTTTTTTTCGATATTTCACTCGAATTTCATCCCTTTCTAACGAATTTAACCAGTTTTCGTCATTTTTACATGGGTTTAGATACATTTTGTTATTTTTGATCACTTTTCGTCATTTCTAAAATAATTATAGATGCCTTTTTATCAGAAATGACGAAAATTAGTCGAAAAAGACAAAATTAATCGAAAATCGGTTAAAGTCGTGTGACAAAAGAACAAAAATTGTTGTATTTCGTCATCTTCGATAACTTTTCGTCATTTCTCAAACAATTTTAGATGAATTTTTGTAAGAAATGACGAAAATGCATCTAAAATCACAGGTAGAAATGAACGGTGAAAATCGGTTAAAGTCTCGTGAAAAAAGGAGAAAATCGGTTAAAAATGACAAAATATCTAAAAAGCATGCAAGAAATGGCTTAAGAAATCTAAAAAGTCTGAAAATCGCTTAAATCGATGAAATTTGATCAAAAATTGTATGACATCAGACACCAAACACTAGTAAATCTCTTTTTCTTCCACAAACACTAATTTTATCTTCGAAACACACCTCGTCGATTGTGTTAACTCGTCATGTTCTTCTTCACTCGGAAAAAACATCCCCAAACCAGACCGACCATAAATTTCTGGTCCACCAGATAACGTCGAAGAACGACAAATGTGCTAAAATTTAAAAATAAAAATAAATTAAAACAAACTTTCAACATTTAAAAAAAAATATTATTCATACTTTTCCATTTATTAATATAACAGGAAGTGGAAATCTAGCTCGGCAGCGCGCCACTCGAGCTTTCGCAAATTGTTCTCGTATTTTACGAAGATCGTACATACTGTGGTACTTTTGATCATCGTCAGTGGAACTAAAAAAAAAAGAACAAATTAATTTCTTCAAAATTTTCCAAATTTTTGGAATTTTTTTGGAATTTTTTGTGATTTGATCACTCTACCGTGTTGATTGTGTAGATGAACTCAACGTCGGACGATCCCTTTCGTATTCCATGACTACAATTCTCGTCGGATAGTTATTGCACAACTCTCCATTGACGTTATTTATCACCTAAAATTCACAGAAAATCATTCTTATAAATAAAAAAAATTCACAAATCCCCATTTTCACTACTTTCACTCAATTTTCTACTTACGGAACAAACATAATCTAATTTAAACAACTCGTGGCAGACATCTTCAATTTCCTGCGCCTAGAAAAATGAGATTTCATATGTTAAAAAACCGGAAAAATATATTTTCTCTCGTTTATTCATACCTGTGGATTATTATCACGGGCTTGGTAGCAATGTTTAGAAAAATGGACCATTAAATCGCTAATTTGTGAAATCCTTACTGACGCCTCCATTGATTAAGCGGGAAATTGCTGTGTATTAAATGTTTTGCATAATTCCTGCGAATCGGCGTCTGGAAACTCTTTTGAACTCTTTTAAACCGATCGCCGATGGTTTTCAGTGGTTAAAGAGTTGTAAATAATTTCATAAGCCTATTATCTGTTCAATGACCATCACAAACCACATGCTCTACGATATCTAATGAATGGGGTTGTGGGGAAACCTGGAACTAGACTTATGGGCGCGTTGACATGCAAACGGAAAAAATTATCAATAATTTTAATTTCTGGGGTTAAAATTAAATTTTTACACTGTGTTACCAAAATATCTCTTTCATTTTATCCGTTTGTTATAAATATCAGTAAATTTTGTATTTTAATAAATATATCCTTTTTGTTCGTCAATCGGGTTTTCCTACTACCGCGTTACTCGTGATACTTTTCTTCGCGTGACATAAATCCATTGATGGACATTTGCCCAGTTGTTATTGTGAAATGGGCAGTATTTAAAACTAAAAGATTACAAGAGACTCTATTTCCGTTTTAAACGATGTGTTAACTGTTGTTTTGTTCACTTTTCTACCCGCCATTTTTTTCTTTAATAAAATCTATTTTTTCTTATTGATTTGTCATGTGATGCACAAAACACAACATCCGAGTCGCGATCCGAGTACAAATTCCACAGTTTAAGTAATCATTTTAAATAACTGATTATCAGTTTCGATATTCCTAATCGGAAAATTGCGGAAATTTATCCTTAAATCAATCAAACGCCCCCGACTTGACATTTTAAATAATATATACAGTATATAAAAAAAACCAGATGTTTAATTCACTTTTTATTTATTTATCAGTTGTAAACAATAATTTAACTTGTATCATCTACAGTACAAAATAAAAATCGTTTGAAAAATTTTACCGGTTTACATCACACGTTTACAAAAGAAAATTATGTAAGACCAACAAGTAATACTGCAATTCATTGGTAAATTTAAAATCGGAATAAAGGCAGCACCAAGTGGCGAAATTTGAAATTTATTCATTTTTCTAAAAGCCTAATTTTGCATTGATTCGACTAAAAAAAATTATTTCTTCCGGTGCAAACAATCAGTTACACTTTTAAAAATATGAAAAAAATAAATATGTTTAGGAAGGAAGCAGTTTAATCGAGTTTTCGCAGTTTTTTAGTATTTTAATTAATCGTATTCGTGGCTGCTTTCTTGTTTCGCCGATTCATTGCCTTCCGTAGTTATTTGTTTTCTGATTTTACTGACACCGTCCAAAGCGCCTCCTTGAGTCAAACTAGTGAAATAAAAGATATTTTAAATTTTTAAATTACATTTCATTTTATTTTGATTTATTTACACTTCGTCCATTTCGACTTCTTCCTCGTCTTGTGGAATTTGTAGATAAGGATTATTGCTTGCCGGTCGAAATTTGTACCCGGTCATTACAAAAAATATCAATGTGGCTGCGGCACGGAATGCTTCGTCTAACCATTCGTATTTAAACGGGACAGTTATCTGTTTTGACGAATTTTTTGGATTAAAAATTAAAAATGATATGAAGTTTTGTAAGGAGTGTGGATTTACCTTCAATAAGTAAACAATAATGCGAGTAAAATAGATGTAGCATACAATCTGTAAAGAAAATAAAGGGAATTAATTTTTAGGGTTTAATTTATTGGTGAAATTAATCGAATTTAGGTCTGATTCTTGATTAATCATAAAATATTTTTATCGAGTCGACAAATATTTTGCTAATTTTAAGACAAAGTTAAACCAAAACTCGCGAAAATTAATCAATTTTTAACCTAACGCGTGAAAATGCATCAAATTTAGGCCTAATTCTTGAATAACCATCAAAATTTTTATCGAATCGACAAATATTTTGTTAATTTAAGGCAAATAATTAAACCAAACTCGCGAATATTCATCAAATTTAGTCCTAATTCGTAAATAACGATTCAACAAATATTTTATCAATTTCAAGCTTAACGTATGAATTTTACCATTATATAGAAATGACGAAACAATTTCAATTTCTTCAAATTAATCGCCGCTTTTCCGTCGGTTTGTGACGCTTCTTGTAAATGTCTAATAGACCTACAAAACCAAAATTTAAAAAAATTAATAAATTTTTCAATTTTCTCAAATTCAAAACTAACCAAACGACTGGGAACAATATGGCGCCGCAACACAACAGATCGACCAAAATGAGAACTTCCCTCCACGCAGAATAGCCCAAATCGCCTTCTTCACTTTCCTCAATAATAATTTCCGCAACATTTGCTAAAACCTAACAAAAACAACAATAAATTTATCACAATTTTAACATTTTTCACAACTTTTACCTGTAATGGAATAACTATCATAAATATTTTCTTTTCCTTATCGTTAATAATATGCTTTATAAGCGCCCAACCGGTTCCGATCAAAACTATCGTTATAAATAGTAAAGCGCCTTTCAACCTAAAAAATATTTAAAAAAAAATAAATTTTACGTATTAAATTTAAAAAATGATGTTTACAGATGTGTAATATAGTAAAGCACGGCCCAGCCTTCGATGTGGATGCCAGCAGTCTCAATAAAATGAAAATTTATCTGAAAAATTCGAAAAAATTGAAACTTTTGATAAATTTTGATGAATTTTCAACTTACGCCGTGAAATAATTGAGATAGAGATTTAATGAACACTAAAGAAGCCATCAAATAATGGATCTTGAAAATATCAGCCGATCTGAATGAGAAAATCAAAATTTTTTGAGTGTTTGGACTTGAAAAAAATTTTTTAAAATTTTATTTTAATTTATTCGTACTTGCTGTGTTTCAAAACGTAAATCCACAAACAACCAGCGAAGAAAAACAACATCGACGAGCAGAAATATACAGTCGGTAACGGCATTTGACCAGCGGACAGAAAGTTTCTATCGTTTATTTCCTTCATTTCGATCTAAAATAAAAAAAATTTCGATGTAAAAATTGAGAAAATTTGTGGAAATTTAGAAAATTTACGATCAAACTGATGTTCGTCATCGGTTTTTTGTAGTTTTGGCAGTTGTGGAAGTATAAACTGTACAAGCCTTCCTCTGATTTTTCACGAATTCGAATTATAAACTGAAAAAATAAATTTTTAAGTTCATTTTGATTAAGTTTTGATCTTTGATGAGTGTTTTTACTCCAGTTTCGTATGTTGGAATGCCTTTTACGATTCTTTCGCGGATCGGGAACGTCAATCCACCCTCACAGCGATGACCAATCACATCTGAATCTTTAGATTTCGATTTTTCTTCTTTTTTGGCATCTTTTTCGGCAGTTTTCGGTTCCTTTACATCAGTTTTCCCTTTCTCCTTGCTTTTTTCTTTGGTTTCATCAACTTCCTCAGTTTTTCCATCACTTTCAACCTTAGTTTCACTGGTTTTCACCTCTTTTTCGTTGGTTGTTGCAACTTTATCATCATTTCCTCCTTCAGTTTCAACAATTTTCTCTTTTTTATCCTTAATTTCACCCTTCGTCTCACTTTTAACAGCTTTTTCCTTATTTTCCTTATCCTTTTCAACAGTTTTCGCTTCATTTTCATCATCTGAACACATAATTTCACGTTAAAAATCACTTGATTAAAACGGAAAAAAACAACACAAACCATCAACGCTGCGTATTTGCCGAAGTAAAAACGAATCACTCAATTTATCACTCGTCGCTCGTTGTCTCCGCTTTTCATCCTCTAAAAACTGGATGTGAAGAGATTCCATACCGGGACTACACGTAACCTTCATCCTATCAACAAAATAATCAATTTCTCGTCATTTTCCAACACATTAAGATAATTTTTTTTACTTTTTCTCGATTAAATCCATCGTAAAAAACGTAACAGACATCATTTCTAAATCACTTTTTCTCTCTTGCAGAACACACTCATCTTGATGATTTTCCTAAACGAATAAAACATCATTAAAACCGCAATTTTTTAATATTGTGACTAATTTTTAATACCAAATATGGAGAAATCGCGTTGCTGTATGTTTTGTCCAAACTAAAACCGAACTGAAATTAAAATAAATAAATTCGGTTTAATCGGTTTTTTAAATATTTTTGATTTTGTTTGATTTTACCACGTAACTGGCGTTTTGTGGGGAAAAAGTAAATTCTTTCAGGTGGATTTCCATCACTCCATCTTCGAAAAATCCAAACGAACTCAACACGAAGTAACTTCTGATGTCATTCTATTAAAAATTAAAATAAAAAAGTTTAAAAAATTAGGGAATTTTGTCAAATAAATGAAAATCGAGGAATGTACCTTCAATTCTAACTTGTGTCTACGAGATAAAACTAAAACTAGTAAATTTAAGGCCAAAATTAAATTTCTTATGTTGACAACACGGTTACACCGAATCGCCATCGCAGTTGAACACAAGGAGCGCAGCGCCAATACGTACCGGTGGCGAAATAACGAAACAGAAATGAGGTAAATTCTCAAGTTTTTGAACGAATCATTAAAATCAAACAGTTTGTGTATAAATTTTATATAATTTCCTCTTTTTTATTAATTTAGAAATTATTTTTAATACAAAATTAGATCATTTGAGATTTTCGAAAATAAATGGTGAATCGGCTCGGCGGGAAATTCGAAAATCGAGTTTGCTAAGCAACGGAAAGCACGTGCGGTTACATCGCTTGAAAAATTCTTTTACACATTCACAAGACATTTTCTGTTGATCAAAATCGGTGGTGAAGTTTAGCAGTCAATCATGGCAGCCGGTAATTACATCAAACAAGCGATGAATCAACTGAAAAGCCGGGAATTTAGGAGCTATTTGATGAGGTAAAAAAAAATTACAACAAAAAAAAAAACGAAAAATTGATATTCGAGACGTGTTCCATTTATAAATAAGCCTAAAAACTAATTTTCCTTTATCCTCCATCCATTAAAACCCAATTTCCACGGAAATCAGCACAGTAAGTACGATTTAAACACAATTTCTCACAATTTTATTAAATATATTTATTTCTTTTTAGCATTTCTGGGGCCCTGTTGCCAATTGGGGCATTCCGATAGCTGCCATAACAGACATTGCAACCAAGGATGCAACTATTATCAGTGGAAACATGACATGTGGTATATTAATTTAATAAGAAAATTATGTCGAAATTTGTATTTTTTAAAAATAATTATTTTTATTTTGTTTGGTTAAGCCTTGTTGATCTATTCGGCTTTGTTCATGCGATTTGCTGTGCGTGTGCAACCGCGCAATATGTTACTGTTTGCCTGCCACGTCACCAATGAATGTGCTCAGTTAATTCAGGGCACCCGATTTATAAACTATCAGTAAGTTTGAGTTTTGTTTTTTTAATTTTAAAGTGTTCTTGGATTGATTTTTGTATGTTTTTAATTTTCTAGCTACGGTTCTAAGGCTTAAATGGATTCTTTGTTGGTGAAAAAGTCTTTTGTTTGAGTTGGAGCTTGTTTTAATTAAGTGATGTTTCGACATGTTGTACAAAATTTTATTTGAAAAATAAATTTTTTTAAACAAAAAATTAAAAATTTTATCATAAATTTAGTTTTGCACCACCGGGTGTAACTTAACGTATTAAAATCTACAAAATAACAAATTTTAATACTAAAAAATACTAAAAATGAAGAATTGAATCGAGAACTCAGTAAATATTTACGAAAAAACAAATTTCATGCATAGAAAACCAAACAATTTTCCTCGCCAGTCACCAGATGTCGGTAAAAACCAAAATGGCGTCATTCTGCTCGGAACAAATTCAAAAAATCAACAAACACATAGCACCGAATGACAGGACTCGATTTTTAGATCGCTTTTATCCAAGGTCGAAAGAGAAGTCGACCTTGGCTTTCATTACCACAACCCAAATTCACCGAAGTGGACATGTTGTACAAAATTTAATAGAAAGACACAGGCACAAGGTATAAAAATATCGAAATATCAAACCAAACATCCGAAAAAATGGCAAAAAAAAAAACAAAAAAACTAAAAACACCAATTCTATTTTAATTGCAGCGACCATCAAACCACAGAATAAAGATATTCGTGGTGGATGATGTTGGTCGGTGTCGTAATCTCTCGGAATTGCATTTCCATGCAGAACGACGTTCCCCTGCTGCTGCTGTCGTCGTCGTAATAATCTCTCGGAATTGCATTTCTATGCAGAACGGCGTTGGGCCATGCTGCTGCTGCTGCTGCTGAAGTCGTCGTCGTCGGTGTTGGTCGGTGTCGATGTCTCATTCTCTCGGAAATCATTCATTTACACGTGCGTTCGCCTGCTGCTGCTGTCGTTGTGGTTGACGATGTTGGTCGTCGTAATCTTTTGCAAGTCGGAAGTGGAAGTGTACCGGCACAAAGTTATTTATCACCTATAAAATTCTAATTTAAACAACTCGTGGCAGACATCTTTAATTTCCTGCGCCTAAAAAATGGGATTTTATGTGTTAAAAAACCGGAAAAATATTTTCTCTCGTTTATTCATACCTGTGGATTATTATCTCGGATTTTGTAGCAGTGTTTAGAAAAATGGACCATTAAATCGCTAATTTTGTGAAATCCTTTACTGACGCCTTCATTGATTAAGCGGGAAATTGCTGTGTATTAAATGTTTTGCATAATTCCTGCGAATTGGCGTCTGGAAACTCTTTTAAATTCTTTGTGATTGGACCTTATTCTGTGATCAAACTCAATCCATTGGCATTTTACCACAAAAAAGAAAAATTCCCAATTTCCAGAATGCCAACAAATGTAACAGGATGAAGAAGATTTGCACGATGATTCGATAACATTCAATCTAGATTTTCCCTTATTTATTTTTTATTTTTATTTTTATTTGAAAAAATTAAATTTTTAAACAAAAAATAAAAATATACTCGTGAAATTGCATCATAAGAGTTTTTACTGGTTTTTACACCACCAGATGTCACATAACACCTATTAAAATTATCAAAATACACATCTTCACGCTAAAAAACACTAAAAAAATATTTTAATCGCTATAAAACAGCCAATTTTGACGCAAAACCTAAAAAATTCTCAAACAGATTTCCTCGACAATCAGCAGATGTCGCTTAAACCTAAAATGGCGTCGTTCTGCTCCGAACAAATACATCAACAAGCAATTCGCGCCAAATAACACACACGACTCGATGATAGATTTTGAAATTTAGGAGAAAGTACAAGGTACAAAAATATCAAACCAAACATCCGAAAAAAAATAAATAAATAAAAACTAAAAACATCTATTCTATTTTAATTGCAGCGACCAACAAACTTACTCCAAAATTCCTAAAGATGAATTGTTTATTTCATAAATCAGATAAAATAAGAAAATGAGAAATACATAAATTGTTCAAATTGTTTTGCTTTAGTCACTGGTTACCTAAATTTTTAGTTATGGATCCATCCACAAAACCGAAATTGACTGAGGAAGATGAAGAAGAGGACAAGTTATGGCTATGGACAGAAAGCGATGAAGAAGATGAAGTCAAAATTTTTTGTTTAATATTCGTAAAATTTGAACAGAAAAAATAATAAATATTTCATAAATCGTATGTCAGGTGACGGAAGTCGTATTGAGCGAAGTTCCAAGCCGTTTGAATTCGGCGGAAACGAGTCTTCAAATGGAAATGACTCGACATGTACGAGACATGTTGCGCGGGAACGAAGTGTCGATCAACGCAGTTATCAACGCAGGAATCGTTTCGAAATTGGTCGATTTTCTTCGTCGGGATGATAAGTGAGGCGTAAAAATTTTTTCTATTTTTTTTATGAATTTGTTTGAATTTTTTTAAATTTTTTGAATTTCTTTCATCAAAATTTTGTTTTATTTGAATATTTTGAATTTAAAAAAAAAATTTTCTTAACTTTGCCAATTTTTCGAATTTATAAAAATGTTTTATTTGAATATTTTGAATTTAAAAAAAAATTTTTTTCTTAACTTTGCCAATTTTTCGAATTTATAAAAATGTTTTAATCGAAATTTTGTTATTTTTGAATTTTTTGATTTTTTTTTTTTTAGTCCGGATTTGCAATCTGCTGCTGCTTGGGCGTTGGCGAACATCGCATCGGGTAATTCGAAACAAACTCGTTACGTGGTGGATGCGGGAGCGGCACCAATCTTAATCGAGTTGCTTTTGTCTCCGAAGAAGACGGTCGTGAAGAATGCTGTGTGGGCGTTGGGAAACATTGCAGGCGATGGACAGGAATTGAGGGATTATGTGATCAATTTGGGGATTTTGAAGACGTTGATACCACTCACCAAAGCCCTTGAAACTGAAGTAAGAAAATGATTGCATTTTCACACTGCTTATTCCAACAATAAAATTTCTTCCCCACCTTGCAACTCTCCTTCGAAGGTGATGTCCAAAGGTCTAGGTCATTAAGCTATACGGCTACATTGATTTTCAATATAAGGAATGACTAGAATTCAGGTTGTCCAGAAAGTCTGTACCGGTCAAAATATTGTAATAATGGTGACACATGCAAAGAAAGTTGAAAATAAAGAAAGTTGGTGGGGAACAGTGGACAATCAGCTTCTGATCTCTAGGGCACGGAAGGTCATGCTCTTTAAATCACGAAAATATGCATGCAAATGTGCTCTGAAAATTGAAGAAATATACTCTAGTCTAAAATGTTTCTATTAAAGTCTAATTTCATATAATGCAATTTATTTTTGTAATATAATTGCAATTTTAGAAAACATGAGTTTATTAGTTTTATTAGTTTTTTATTTAAAAAAAAGTATGCATGCTTTTTAGAAAACCCTTAAAATATGCAATTATATGCAATTTAAAAGTCACATTTTTTAATCACCCATATATACAATAATTTGTTGAAATATAGTGAAATTAGTGCAATATGAACCAAAAAAAAATATGCATTTGCATGAACTTCCGTGCCCTACGTGATCTCAAATTTGTCCTTTGAAGGTTTCAAAAATCTTCTGCAGCAGTTCCGGAAGATTATTGGAACATAATATATTTGAATTACACTTGCCTATTTTATAAGATCATTGCCTCTAAATGATTTTCAATGTCAAATTTGAGGTCAGAAATATATTGTTACATGTGTGAGTTGGCATTTCTCACGCACATATAACTTTCGCAAGGGATCGTTACCTGAGTGTTTTCCTTAATGGGGAGTTTTAAATGGTCAGTCAGTTTGGCCACATGCGAAACAATTAAACAAATCATGAACTCAGTTCAAATGACTAATAACTTACCCGATAGTAATAAACTCCATTATACAAAATAAATGGTCAAGCTAAGCCAACAAAGGACAAGTTTCCTCGGACCAAAATTGAGCGACTCATACCAGTTTTAACCGTCCAATTGTTGGGCATATAGATTTTTGTGACTCAGCCAATGAGAACACACATCCGGTTATCGCCGGACAGTTAAACCTCGCTCAATCTTGTTGCACTGTAAATAAAGGTGTCTCTTAAGAAGACATCGAAAGTGCCTATTGTTATTTAAGACACTTACGGTGTCTATTGTAAGCATTTAAGACACTTAAGGTGTCTATTGTACGCATTTAAGACACGGTGCCTATTTTAAGCAATTTAAGACACTTGTAATGTCTTATAATAAGTCACTGCCCAGATAACACGACTATATTAAAACAACGTTGAATTTTTTTTTTTTCAACATTTAATGTTGAAAAAACATTGCTAA
>JAQFZO010001484.1:0-15613 GCA_034695885.1 Geophilus flavus
CCGGTTATTTAATAATCTAATACAGATAAGATGTCAATAAACATTTGTACGGTACTCCAGGGGACCCACAGGTGCTTCAATGTAGTATCATCTGAGTTATGTAAATTGATAATCCAGAAGTTGTATAAGTAGTTAGTGTGTGGGTTTCTAAATTGAAAAGTTTCATTTAATGGTATCGATGAATCGAGTGGAAACATTGGCTTTCGACAAATGGAAGATCTCCGATTACGTTAAATCAATACACTCTTGTGCTGATCATGTGACAGTACTTTAAGCTTTAAAACAACTCAACACCATTTATTGCATCTGTAATTTCTTTTTTCCTGCAGTCATCATTAACCAATGGCTAATTTCAGTTTACGGATAAAGGAAGCCATAATAACTTAACTCAATTACTACCAGATGTCGCTGTTAAGACACGTGTAAATGTCAGCGGAAGTGAATTTACACGCTGTAATATTTCTTGTTGTAAATTTAATATGAACTTCTAGGGATTTAGATAGAGCTATACGTATTCTCCGGCGAAAGAGGATTAGGCCTGATAACGACACCGGAAAAAGACGGTTGTAATCGACCGAAAGAATGTACAGTCGTGTTCAAAAAAACTGGAGGTCCACTGCATGCTGGCAATTGAAATTGTGAGTAGTTTCATGTTTTGCCACCAGGTGAAACACATGACTTAGTACTCTGAGTCATCAACTCCCAAAATAATGCTCTGTTACAAGCAAGCCCTCTAGTGAGAGTTTTTATCACCAATATTGAATTGTAGAAAAGATGATGTTGGATATTCAAATATAGTTTATTTGGTTTTTCCATTAATTATTTACCCAACATTCATAAAGATTGGTGAAGATGGAGAATCAGAACTAATACCTGCATCCTACACAGGCATAAATATTATTATATGTAATGGAAAAATCCTTAAAATTCCCAGCGCATCGAATTCCCTCATCCGATACCATCCGGCAAACCAAGCATGGATAATCCGAAATGAATTTTTAATACATTTCACATGTCGCGTTTGGAAACAAATCGATGTCTATACAAGTACTGTATATAGAAAATAAATGAGAAAACTCAAAGCCAACTAGAACTAAAAATATCCCTACTTTCAATACCAAAGTAGTTAAGCGGAGTCCGTATAACTACAGGACAACCAACACCAAAGCTGAAAAATGTGTCTCTCGAGACACCGGTTGGAGCAAATCAATAGAATCCGTTTGATTCTTGTGCGAAAAGAAGCCACTTTTACCCAATAAGAGAGAAAATAGAAAGCTTTTGCCAAATCCTTTTGTAATTCAAACACTCCACGTGTTTGGAACTAAAAAAAGAAGAGAAAAGAATTAAGATCACGACCGATCGAAAACCTTAGTTGTCAACATCCGATTCTTCGCACGAAAACCCGATTCGTCGAGTTTGTATTTGGGATGTTTGAGATTTTATTTTGTCTAACATATACTGGATTGTTAAATTTGAACATAGAATATTATTTACTAGTTTTGATGTTTGTATTTTGTCTGGTTCCATATGGCCTTAGCAGCTGCTGGGGGCCTTAAGCATTATTGCACGATGACTTCTATTGGGCATTGGTAAGCATTGTTGCATATTGCATATTTTTATCATTGTTATTCATTGTTGAGCATTGTTAACAAAAATACTCAACAATATTGAGAATTGTTGAATATTGAGCATTGTTGTTCATTGTTGAGCATTGTTGTTCATTGTTGAGCATTGTTGTTCATTGTTGAGCACTGATATTCATTTTTGAGCATTGTTAACAAAAATACTCAATAATATTTAGCATTGTTATTCAGTATTGAGCATTCATTGTTCATTGTTGTTTATTTTTGAGCACTGTTGTTCATTGTTGAGCCCTGTTGTTTATTTTTGAGCATTGATGTTCAGTCTTGAGTATTGTTGCTCATTGCTGAGTATTGTTGTTCATTGTTACTTTACAGTGTTACAAAAACTTCCAAATCCAAACAAATAAAGAAAAATTTTATTTCCTATGTCCATTCCCCGTGTTTCGGCTTTCTCCGATGGCCTCCGGTCAACATCCGGGAACGGATGATCCGTGCCGGGTTCTTGGGGTGTATGTGTGCGCACGTGCTGAGATCGAGAACGAAGACATGAGACGCGCGTGTCGCGTTGTGTCGACCGAATAAATTTGCCTCGTGCATCTAGCCGAAGAAAAATCGATGAGTTTGGTGGGATGGCCTCACAAGACAAGAGAGGGAGGCGAAGTATGGTTCTGCAATAGTGAGCAAAAGACGCACAAGGTTTCTTTCGATGAATGGAAATGGGCAACTTGCCTGCACGTCGTGTCCAATTTTGGTATACAGACATATGCCCGGCAATATGGCAAAGCGAACATTATTTACGTAAGGAGGCGCTGTCCCTTCGGACCATCCGTTTGGCTGCCCCCTAGTGGTCAAAATCATAACTGTCAGATTGCCCGTCGTTATGTTTACATGATGGAGTTTTTGAGGATTATTATGTAAAACAATAATAAACAACAATACTCAACAATGCTAAAAATAAACAACAATGCTCAACAATGCTAAAAATGAACAACAATGCTCAACAATGCTAAAAATGAACAATGCTCAACAATGCTAAAAAGAAACAATGCTCAACAATACTAAAAATGAACAATGCTCAACAATGCTAAAATGCTCAACAATGCTAAAAATAAACAACAATGCTCAACAATGATAAAAAATGCTCAACAATACTCAACAATCTAATTAAACAATCAATTCATAAAACAATTGGGTCAAATACCGCTTACGTATTCTTATTAATATTAAAACCGTGGACTTGCGATTGCGAATTAATAAAACATTCGAGCCTGAATCAGCATGACTGTCTAGTCTCATTCTTACAGTTCTACAGCTCTATTGTTCTTTTGACTCAATAATTTATTGTAGAGATTAGAAAGAAAAAAGGAACCGGTGGGATTTGGCTTCGCGTAGTCGGTTTTAGTTTTAGCATTAGTGGGATTTAATTATTCAAATTTAAATTTATACCAATTTTTCTGTCTAATGCCCTGAAGGGGAATTTCTTTGCATATTTTTTCTGTATTGTCAGATCAAAATACTTGTTAAGATGTGTAAATGGATATTGTTAAGGAGAGATAGCAATTGTCAGAATTCAATACCATTGTTCTACCCATTTTGCATTGTTGTAAAGAGGGGGATTGTTACTTTCAGGTGAGGCCCTGTACACCACCAGGGGGTTTCTTCCCCCTGGATCCTCTAATTTGCGGTATTTGTCTAGTTGCCAACGATAAAGCCATAGCTCAGTGTCGAGTGGTTATTTGTCAGCATCGATCACCATATGAAATATAGCAATTTTTTCTCCTAGGATAAATTGACTGGTGGAAAAATGGCTGATGGAAATTCATAGCCGGTTGTCATCGCAGCTAACTAGTCACAGGAGGCCGGATGAAGGATGGATCCCGGTAGAGAACGGTTTCGCGGTCTCTTCGACGCTTTCGATATGACTTAATTTCATGGACATTTGATGACTAAAGCACCTGCTTCCTGTTTGATTATTGTGATTTTATTCCTTTTCTTTCACAACAATATATTTGTATTATACATATAATATAATATATAATGTGTTATATAATATAATATATTTCGGCTTTTTTCAATGGATTCAGAAATTTTGTATAATTTTATAAAATTTTCCTCTTTGAGGTTTGTTTTTCTTTGTTTTTATGTTAATTGGTAACATTAATCAAATCATTAGAACAAAAAACCAAACACCCGAAACCATTTTCCCAAAGTTTCGCATTCGCCGGAACACCGACAAATAATCAGTCGTTAGCGTTGCAATTTGAAATTTTGATTACTCAATTATTCTTGAGTATTCACATTTGTATTCCAATCAATACTAACATTAAAAAGAGAGAAGAGTGTAATAAAAATGCTAATCAACAAAATATGGCATTTGGAAAACCAGAAGGTACCTTTCCCCTTCAGCCTTTCACCCAAAGCTTCCCACACTGACACCAACAACCCTGGAATGAAGATGCTGACAGAAAAGACCACTCAATACTTTTTTATGACTCAAGTTGTTTACACATAGCATCAGTGTCACTGCATATTGCAACTCTTCAACCCCCATTTATTCGACCAATTTGTTGGTTTCTGGTAATATAACAAGACTGATTACACCCCCTGCAGTGTTAAAGATGAAGTTTGGGGGAAATCAACCTGTTAGCTGTAGATCCTGAGATCACACTTGTTTAGAGAAATTTACAGTAAGTACACTAAATTTAGAAAATTCGGTATAAGCGCAGTAATGCGATACCAGGCCAACCCACCATAAAATTGCTTTATCAATTTTAGTGTGTGAAATATAGATTTTCACATGTTAAAAATGTTGACTGCCATACATATGATTGTGTTTACAGAAATTTACAATAAGTACACTGAATTTAGATAATTCTGTATATTTGCAGTAATGTGATACCAGGCCAACCCACCCTAAAACCGCATAATCAGTTTTTAGTGTGTGAAAGTTACAACAATCACTTTCATTGTTAAAAACATCAGTTTTAGAGTGTGGAATATAGATTTCTACATGTTAAAAATATTTACTGCCATACCCTGTTTTTTTAAAATTATATTTAATTTCCAACACTGACACAAGATGGCGCTCTCTGGTCTCAACACTGAGCAGATAACAATGAGGTTCCTGACCAAAAACATACATAGCAACTCAGCATTAATTAGAAACAAAGAAACAATATAATAACAAACTTAATAATTAACACATTTGAGTGACTTTACATAGTCCACTTGCACGAGATCACGCAAGACAACAATAATTTTAACTTTATCGCGCAGAGCCACGTGATTCAAGATGGCGGCTATTTCTCAAACAAACAAAAGATTTAAATTGTTTATCTTGTAGTTCTCAGTCCAGCTACTAGGATCACCCTAGGATCCTTTATTTACTTCTGATTCTAACAAGTACGAACATAGCATATGTTCGAAAGGCTATAGATCTTGTTCGATGTTATGCGTTAGTGGAAGACAGTTGTCAGTTTTACAGGACAACACTTGTTTTCAATCAAGTGGATGCAAAAACAAGGGAAAAGTCAGAAATTGTTGACAGCTGGTAGAGAAGTGAAAAAGCACTTTTCGTCTTTTTCGCCGACAAAATTGCAGCGTGTTCCAACCCCTATACTTTTATGAAGTACTTTGCACATGAGTGAGCTTGTTGCAGCCCTCATTCTGTTTAATGGAGCTGAAGGGTTTAAAAAAACCACTAAATTAAAACATAAAAACTCACTTTTTCCAATATTTGAGTTTTTATTTTTTTAAATTTTACTTTTATTTAAGAAATTTGTTTCTGTTTTGATATTTATTTATTCATGTCAGTTAATTTCATTATGTTACTGGATTTTTGATTTTGTTTTTGTATGTTAAACTGTCAATTTTAGGGTTATTGGGCATGATCTGATTGGTTTAAGAGGAATTTCACTTTAAATATTCATACCTTTGTGGAATAATTGAGGAAAATTGATTGCAGTGCATGGAAGGAGAGTAGCAAGCTGTGTAAATTGGATTATACTGTTAAATTACAAGTTATTATACTAGAAAAGTATGAAAAAGTTTCAGTTTTTATCTTTTTTCATTAAAACTAGATCATCATTCAACATCAACCCACTTTAACCTTCCTGCAAGGGTATGATTTTCAAATTAAATTTTTTTCCATTGTTAAACTCTAAAAATCCAAAATTAAAAATATGTTCTAGATCAAAAAGACCATGCTCTACAACTTTCTAATTGACACTTTTGTTCTATATCCAATAGCTAAATAGTTAAAAAATAAAAATATTTCGGAGCACGACTCTTTCGACGGGTCTGATCTTTGATTATCAAATTAATTTTTTTCCTTTGTTAAACTCAAAAAATCCCAAATTAAAAATATGTTCTAGATCAACAAGAACATCCTCTACAACTTTCTGATTGACACTTTTGCTCCATCTCCAACACTAAATAGATAAAAAAATAAAGAGATTTCAGAGCACTGCTCTTTCAAGGGGTCTGATTTTTAAATTAATTTTTTTCCATTGTTAAACTCAAAAAATCGAAAATTAAAAATATGCTCTAGATCAAAAAGAACATGCTCTACAACTTTCTAATCGATACTTTTGCTCTATCTCCAACAATTAAATAGATAAAAAATAAAAACATATCAGAGCACGACTCTCAAGGGGTCTGATTTTTAAATTACGGTAATTTTTTTCCATTGTTAAACTCAAAAAATCAAAAATTAAAAATATGTTCTAGATCAACAAAAGTATACTCTACAACTTTCTAATTGATACTTTTGCTCTATCTCCAACAATTAAATAGATAAAAAATAAAAACATCTCAGAGCACGACTCTTTCAACAACGAATCTTTCGTGCCCACATCACATTTCCAAAGAGGCATTAGTGCCACCTGACAGACACAGTTTGTTACTAAATTAAGTGCTAATTGAATGTAAACATGGGAGAAAACACAACTTGTGATGATATGAAAAATCAATATTCTTAGAATAACATTCTCTCTTCTTCTTCGCAGCGAGTACGAAACCACATCGAGTCAATAATGGGATGACATATTGATTGCACACCTTCCATCTTTGTTTCTAATAAAAGAATTTGGCTCTAACATTGCCACAGGTCCCAAGAATTATGGGTGTGGAAGACAGAAAGAAAAAAAAATCTTTTGACATTTCAACTCCAGCTTATGCCAACAAAAACAAGATTCCCCAATAATCCAATTCTGCATGACCTCAAGAGTTAACTCTTGCTCCAACAGAGTCCCATTGGGTTAAATTTGTGTTCCAGAATTATTCTAGAACATTTTATGGTTGAAATTAGAAATTAGTTGAAGTCAGCGTGCTAAGTTGGGGGATTAGGGGGTTGGTTGTGTTTGCCAAGAATACGGAGTTATGTATTTTAAAGTTATGATTTTGCTGTGATTAAAAATCCTTTTGGATCTGCCCCAATTGTACTGTAGTCATAATGGGACATCTCTGTCTTCTACATGCCACGCGCGATGAACGGATGAATTATAAAACAGGAGAATTTAATACTGTAATGGCTGGTTTCGATCGCGCTGAGGTCATTTTTAGATTACAACAATTTAAAACAATAATATATATTGTTGATATGAAAGTAATTGTTAGAGAATTTTACTTCCAAAATGAAAAAAAAAAACATTAGCGGCATTCAAAAACTAAAACAATGCAGATATTCTATTGTTAAGTCTAACAATATAAAGGAATTAATACCTGCACATTGTTGCAAAAGTAGTGTTTTGTAATATTGTTTTTAACACTACATTTGTACAATAATTAAAAATTGTTGTTACAATTATTTCTTTTCTTGTTCAAGAATAAGGTAAGTAACAATGTTAAAAATTGTAACAATTTATCTATTATTGGCTGCTTACACTTAAGATAGTTTTATAGTTTTTATTGTTATTTTTCATTAGTTAATTGTTAATGTTCCTATGAAACAGACTAAATGTTATTGTCTGAGTGATTAATGCTAGCGCGTGTTAATTTCTTTGTTTCTTCTGATTGTACAAAATATCTAATTGTTTCTTACCATTAAGTCAACATTAATTTTTAACCAGCCACTTTGTTTCCTTACAATTTTTTAAAACAATTTTTTACAACACTTAGAATTGGAGAGAATGTGGAATGGAATTGTTAAATCCATCAATTCAACAATTAAATTACACCTTTTTTTGTTTTCAGCTTTTCTGTTTGGAGAAATAATGAAATTTTCTTTTTCTGTTTGTAGTTGCAGCCAATGCAGCTCCAATTGCAAGCAACAGGCGAAGAGGGAATTGACTGCAACGAATTCGGCGGATTCTTCGAGATTTCTCTGGGCCCTGGTGGCCATTATTATAACATTCTTCTTCACATTTTTATACTTCTATTGTCTTTTGGTCTATAATATCTACCCAAAAGCCCTGGAGTAAACTCCGTTGGCTTAATTCGATACGGTTCAAACTGTCCTGTCATTGGTCCATATTGCTCACTGTAGCGCGTGTTAAGCCGCGCTTGTCACGTGATTGGAACAGCCAATGAGAAGTTTGGACAAAAAAACATGGCACCCAAATCAAGAGTATTAAGTGAATGGAGTTTAATGACCGGAGACTTAGCCGGAGAATTTGCCCGAAAAGTAGACTACGACAATCTAACAATGGGTTAAAGGTTGAACAATGGCTACATGTTGAACCCGCATTGAGATTTTAAATTATTGCATAATCATTATTCCAGGTGACAATGCCAAACATTGCAATTCCTCGCATTTCATTCTTCAAACTCTGCCTCCGGTGCTCCGACTAATAATCGAAGAATGCAAAAATTCACCGAATTCCTTGCGATCTTGTTCGCCCGTAAAAATGAACACTCCAACAATAAAACAATGGCTTCGGTAGCAATTGGTATAACATTCTTCCTCACATTTTAAGACCTCATTTCACATTGTATAACACAAAAAAAAACATTTCACACATTCAATTTGAAAAAACAGCGAAAAGCCGAAAAATAAAAATAAAAATTCAACAATGCTTGTAAATAATGGTCTCAGTAACAATTGGTATGACATTCTTCCTCACATTTCAAGACCTCATTTTCATTGTAGAACAAATAAAAAAGAAACAATGAAAACCCAAAAAACAAAAAATAAAATTTCAACAATGCTTGGTAAACAATGGCCTAGGTATCATTGTTACAACATTCTTCCTCACTTTCCAAGACCTCATTTTTCATTGTAGAACAAGAAAAAGAAACAGTAAAAAGCCAAAAACCTGAAAACCAAAAAATTACCTCAAATTAAGCAAAAATAAAAATTCAACAATTCTTTGTAAACAATGGCTTAGGTAACAATTGTTAAACAATGGCCTAGGTAACAATTGTTAAACAATGGCCTAAGTAACAATTGTTAAACAATGGCCTAGCTCACTTTCCAGGCCCTTATAATTCATAAAAAAGAAAAGAAACATTGAAAACCCGAAACAAAAAAAAATTCAACAATGCTTTGTAAACAATGGCTTCTGTAACAATCAACATAACATTCTTCCTCACATTTCAAGACTTCATTTTCATTGTAGAACAAAAAAGAAAAAACAGCGAAAACCCGAAAACTCCAAATTCCTCCTCAAATTAACCGAAAAATAAAAAACTCAACAAAAAAACAGCAACAATGCTTAGTCAATAATTGAAAACTGAAGCCACTCAACCATTTTTCCCTTCTCCCTTTAGAAAAGTGTAACCACTTCATCTTTAAACCCCATGAGTGTAGAAAATTTCTAGTAACAGGAAACAAGTTGAAGAAAAATAAAAAATATTGAGCAACAGAGAGAAAATATCAAAGGTAAAAAAAAACATTCTGAGTCTCAACAAAGCAAATATAGAAAACAATGATGAGAAAAATACTTAAAAAATTCATTTATATACATCCAACAATCACTTATTGATGTCTCAAGTTCCACTTTAGATATTACTCTTCAGTTTCTGTCAGTTTTCAACAAACTTTGTTATCTTTCTCATATTTCTTTTAGGAACTAAAAGAAAAATTGATTGATGTGTGTTCTATTTTGGCCACTAGGTGGCATGAAATTGTCTTGTTTAGTGCATCCAATTATTGCTTTTATTCTTCTTTTATGATCTCAAAGTTTGGTTTTAGGAGGATATAATTAAGTTGGGTTTAGATGCATTAATTAGGTGTTTTAATTTTATTATTCAAAGCAGGTGCAGTGCAGGGTTGTTTGGTTGTTTGTTTGATGCGTAAACAAAATGGAATATTTTATTCATTGTTGTTTAAAATGTTTCAAAATTGATATTTTTTGTTTTCGGTTAACCGGATAGTTAGTATATACATCAAGAATTCATTGTTGTGTGTTTAAAATTGTTAATATGCTGTTTTGTTTCAAATTTGGTATTTTTTCATTGTTTCTGTTAACCTGTTTGTTGCTATATATGAAGAATTGATTCATTGTTGGTGTGTTTAAAATGGTTTTGTTGCTATATATGAAGAATTGGGTCATTGTTGGTGTGTTAAAAGTGGTTTTGTTTCAAATTTGATGTTTTTTCTTTGTTTTTGGTTACCTGGTTTGTTTGTATAGTATATGGAGAATTGATATTCTTTGTGGGAACAATTGAGATTTTATTTGTTTTATTTTTTTTATTTTTTTATTATGTGAGGATGGGGAGATGATGTTGAAGATGAAGATGAAGAGAAGAAAAAAGGAAATCAATTAGAAAAAAATTGTTGAAGTTTTTTGTTTTTTTCTTAGCGGGTTTTCGATGAGATTTGATTCTGGATTGAATTTTGGGGGAATTGTGTTTTTTGGGTGATGTTTGAGGGGGAAGTTTTTGCTTAACAGGGTTTAACAATGAATGGATGGTCCATCAATGAAATTTCTCACATTGATGACATTTTCTAACAATTGAACAGAATTTTTTTATGGAATAAAATCTAATAATATTTGTAACAATGAGCCTAACAATTTTTGTAACAATGAAGCTAACAATTTTTGTAACAATGAAGCTAACAATTTTTGTAACAATGAAGCTAACAATTTTTGTAACAATAAAGCTAACAAAATTGTAACAATGAGCCTAACAATTTTTGTAACAATGAAGCTAACAATTTTTGTAACAATGAAACCTAATAATTTTTTGTAACACTGGTTTGTAACAATAAACCTAACAATGAAACAAACCTAACCATTTTCAACAAAAAAAAACTAATTTCAGAAACATTAAACCCAACAATTACCACAAAACCAACAATTTCTACAACAATCAACCACACAATTTCAGTAACATAAAACCAACAATTTTTCTAACAATGACCCAGACAATTCTTATAACAATCACCCCACCATCTAATAATTTTTGTAATAATGAACCTAACAATTTTTGTAACAATGAAACCTAACAATTTTTGTAACAATGAAACCTAACAATTTTTGTAACAATGGTTTGTAACAATAAACCTAATCATTTTCAACCAAAAAACTAATTTTAGAAACATTAAACCCAACAATTACCACAATGAAACCAACAATTTTTTTAACAATGACCCAGACAATTCCAACTAATGACCCCCACCATCCACCAATTCATTCATTCATTTAACAAATAAAAGAAACCCCCACCACCTCCCAGTAATTCAAACCCAACAAAAGGTACAATAACACAGACACAGACAACAATTATTACAAGAAACAGTACCTCATCTTCGAGAACAACATCCTCACTAACATTCCTGACTATCTTAGGGCAAGCTGACCTTGCCCTCGGCCTGGAACGATAGGGCATGTGTAATTCATAAAACTCATCGTCATCCTCCAACTCCAACGTGAGCACTGGAACGGGGCTCTTTCGACCCTGATTGACACCGGGCCGAGGCGCTTCCATGTCGGCCGCATGAGTAGAGTTCTCTGCCGCCAAACACTTTATCGCCCTCGTCTCGCTTCCAATCTCCCGAGTGCGGATACTATGCTTTCCATCTGCACATGCCTACGAATAGCTGACGTCAGGCGGCACTAGATACAATCTATTTGGCCTATTTCACATTTAAATGCAACTCTAGCGCCATCCAGTACCACAAATTTGTAACTGTATGTAATTTTTCGTGGTGCAATAGACAGTTGCGACCCTGGTGGTGAAATTTGGAATTTCTCAATTTTGAATCTGTGATGCATAATTTATAAATCAATGTAAATCAATGAAAATCCAATATAAATCTATTGAAATTGCGAGTAGTTTCATGTTTTGCCACTAGGTGAAGCATCTGACAATGGAATCAACAATGTTTTCAACAATCAACCTAACAATTTTTGTAACAATGAACCTAACAATATTTGTACCAATGAAATCTATTGAAATTGTGAGTAGTTTCATGTTTTGCCACTAGGTGAAACATCTGACAATGGAATCAACAATGTTTTCAACAATGAACCTAACAATTTTTGTAACAATGAAATCTATTGAAATTGTGATAGGTTTCATGTTTTGCCACTAGGTGAAGCATCTGACAATGAAATCAACAATGTTTTCAACAATGAACCCAACAATTTTTGTAGCAATAAACCTAACAATTTTTGTAACAATGAAACCTAATAATTTCTGTAGCAATGAACCTAACAATTATTGTAACACAAAACCAACAATTTTTCTAACAATACGTAAACCAAACAATTTCTATAACAATAAAGTAGGAGTGTTTCATGATTATGGCTGTATCATTTGTTGATGTTATGTGTTCAACCTAGTGATGGAATATGAAACTCTAGCAATTAAAATTGTGACTTGAGTAGTTTCAGGTTTTGCCACTAGTTGCAGCACCTGACATGAATGAGTCTTTCATAATTGGCTTTATCATTTGCTGATATCAGGTGTTCCACCTGGTGACAAAACATGAAACTACTCACAATTTCAATTCCCAACATGCAGTGGACACAATTTACATTGGATTTTACGGTTTTGTAAATCCCATCCGCCATTTTCCTAATTATCGGTAATTATTTTTAATTTAGTGTAATTTTGAATTTTATGCGTTTACGCGTTTTCGTTGATGAGTTTGTCTGGTTGCTCATGGTCCTGCTGGCCACTACTGAAATCTTCATTTTTCACTGAAAGTGAGTCTCCAAATTTCACCACTAGGGGTTGGATGGTCACATTGCATCCCCAGGAGGTAAAGTCAAAAGAATTGCTTACTCTGTATAGTTTGCCTGAAAACCCATCAACCCTATTGACAGTTCCAACCACTAGTGGTGAAATTTGAAATCTCTCGCTTCCGACTCGATTGAGCAACAATCAATCAATGTGAAGATTTTGGTGACCACAGGTGTACACCTACACCCCATGCTGCCCAACCTGCAACTGAGTAGTTCCACTTTCTACCACTAGGGACAAAGACCACACCACTTTTACAAAAGGGTTGGAGATTTCCACCCCATGCACCAACGCCATCTCTTGACATCCATTCTAAGTCATAATGCCTTTTCATTTCAACAGATGGCAGCACAAGCTGGAATCAATGGTCTTTTATTGATCCCGAAAAAGACACCGCTCCATGAGAAGCAGCTGTGACATGACACAGCTGAGACTGGTCAATCTAGAATTACAACTGTCACCAATCCAATTCTGATATTAACAATGCAAATAGACCCAGATCCAACTGATTGCAACCGGTTTATACAAGTAGTTCTGTTCCCATTGTTCTGATTTTTTCTAACCTCATTGTTCTAGCTGCCATCACATCTCCCTCAATAATAGTCAACTCTTCTGTTACATCACAACAATCAATTTGAAACACAACTCTTTAACAATAGCTAACTTCTTTTTGTATACCTCACAACAATCAATTTGAAACAACAACTTTTCAATAATACACAAACCAGCTGAAAAGCAACAATGATGAATCCATCAAATCTCTCTCAACAATAGTCACTTTCGTCTGTTACATCACAACAATCAATTTGAAACGACTTTTCAACAATACACAAACCAGCTGAGAAGCAACAATGATAAATCCATCACATTTCTCAACAATAGTCAACTCTCTTGTTAATCACAACAATCAATTTGGAACAACACTCTTCAACAATAATCAACTCTCATCTGTATCTCACAATAAAATTGCAACATCAGTGTCTACAACAGTACACAAATTAGTTGAGAAGCAACAATGATAAATCCATCAATCTCTCTCAACAATAGTCAACTCTCTTCTGTACCTAACAACAATCTAGTTGAAACATAATTCTTCAACAATACCAAACCAGCTGAGAAGCAACAATGATGAATCCATCAAATCTCTCTCAACAATAGTCAACTCTCTTGTTACATCACAACAATCAATTTGGAACAACACTCTTCAACAATAATCAACTTTCATCTGTATCTCACACAATGAAATTGCAACATCAGTGTCTACAACAGTACACAAACCAGTTGAGAAGCAACAATGATAAATCCATCAATCTCTCTCAACAATAGTCAACTCTCTTCTTACCTCACAACAATCAATTTGAAACAACCGACTCTACAACAATACCAAAACCAGTTGAGAAGCAACAATGATGAATCTAATCCCAAAAATATCACAAATCACCATCCAACAATTACCCTTCACAAAAACAATGATGAAACTCTCCCTATGGGAAGCCGGTCTTGATTCTAGAATTTCCCTACGGTGATCACCGGCAGCACTCAATGATATATCAACTGTAATCTTTGACCGGAGATAGTATCGAAACGTGTGATAAATTCCTAATGCATTTGAGCATGCAACAAGTGAATTACATGAGAATAATTGCCTGCAGACATGTTGGCATCGATTGTGTGCACGCTGCACGGTAATGGGTCGATGCCGCTTTAACACGCTGCACTTTTTCATCTATTGTACAATCGTGGTCAAAAAAATTGTCGCGTGCAACATAGACTAAAATAGACTCACATGTCTGGCTATCTACTCTATTGTCAATGTAGTGCCACCTGGTGACAAAATTTTAAAAACCCACAAACAGCAATGCCTATAAAGATTCCCTGCCAAAAACTTTGTCACTAGATGGCGCTGCACTCTGAAGGCTCAGAACTGAATTGTTTTGCACTCAAAATGGCTGACTAATAAAAATAAATGCATTTAAAGCCGCATTAGATGTTTACTTATGCGTTAAAATGAGAAAATAGAAAGAAAAAAAGCCGTGAAAAAAATAGATTGGGAGCGGCCATTTTGAATCCACTCCAGAATTTGTTAAGAACTCCTAACGGGTGTCTCTGTAATCCTGTTTTGGCAAGAAATACGGGTTAGCAACGCGTGTTAACGACAAAAGAACTGTGTCGACGCTAAAGTAATCGCAAACCAACGAGAAAGCATTGAATAAAATAAAAGGAATTTTTTGATAAGAACTCGCAGTGCCATCTAGTGGCAAAATCAAAGCGGAGAATCATAATAGGCTACACCTAATGGAAAATTTCCACGACAATGGAATCAGCCTCAAAGTTCAACAACAAAAAGAAAATCCGGTTGTTTCAGGTGGAATGTTTCTTTTCCAACGGATTTTCTTGATAAAGAATAAACACTGCCGAAAAAGCTTGTAGTTTTTACCACTAGTCGTCTCTAGTGTATTTACCATCTCTATCCCTAGAATAATAATTCTGCCGATTTTCTTCATTGTCAACACCTCTAAGCCCCAACAATGCCTCCACATAGTTTCCTACAAAATAACACTAAACACAACTGTCTGCAACAAGTGGCAGGCAGCGTATAGCCAGAGTAGCCGTTGGCGACTTTATAACCATTATATATCTCTCTGTCTGGCTGTGTATATTTGGTATATCCATAGTAACCAGAACAAAAGATGTAAATTAACAACATGACTTCTAGAACTTTGATTAAAAACCCAAATTCTTATCCCTTACCTCTGACTGCACGTTGGGTGAAGGAAGATTCAAATACGGTCCACCGGCTCTGTTTGGTTGATCACATCTGTTCTGAACCACTAAACCTGCAAAAAGTAGAAGAATAAATAAAAAGTTTATTCAACCTTATATAAACATCACTCGCCACC
>JAQFZO010001485.1:0-15605 GCA_034695885.1 Geophilus flavus
GATGGAATCCGCAGAAATGTAAGCTGTTGAGATTCGTGCCTCATGCTGAAGGAAGTCAAGAGATCGTCATCGTGAAGAATTTTCGTCGCACAAAAATTACGCCGACTCACACTATTATTCGAGTTGGCACTGGTTGTTTTGTAAGGAAATTGGGCCGGTGATTTTTGAATGATCGTATTTTTAATTGGTGTGGACAAAGGTACAATTTGAAGAGATGGAAATGGCACTTACGGTTGGGTTGTTGGATCTAGTATTTCAAGGAAAATTTCATAATACAACCGGAAGTGTCTTTTCTAAGCCCTTCAAATTGTACTGTAATTTGACTGCTGTGATAAATAATTTTAATTTTTTTTAATGATTTTGTAAATTACAGTAGCTGCATTCAATTTGAAAAGTTAGTGACTTTAATGTTAACTTTAATGTTAACTTTAATTTTAAAGTTGAAATCTCGAAAAGTTTATTGCGTTGCATCATTTTTTTTGGAATACAAAATGAAGTTAATCACTACTCACTTGCAGATTATCCAGGTGTTCTGGTTAGGGCACATCCAGAAAAAAACCACTTCCGGTTGAAATAGAGACCTGAAATTTTGACACCATTTATTTTTAGGTCCAAAAAATTTCGAGTCACTTAAGTCAACCGGAAGCGACTTTTATAAGCCTTCACAATCATCACAGTCATCAGTATTAAAAGACATAAGTTGTTTTTATTTTTTTATTAATAATTATATTTTAATTGTCCGTTTTTTGGATCTTCCATTGCCTTATAAAGTTAAAAATCAATAAAAACTTGTTAATTTTATTCTCAATTCCCTTCAAAAAATTTTTATTACGGCTAGCCAGTCTAAAATTTCCATCTGCTAGTAATTCAGTGGTCGTTGTACCAAGATGAAGATGTTTTTGGCCTTTGCCAATCAGAGCTTGGCACTTATCTTTTTTTTTTTCAGTAAATATTTTAAAGCGTGTTGTCTGTACACTTTTTTTTGCATCTTCTTTTTACGATGGGCTATTTATAAACCATTAAATCTTAGGCCAACGCCATCTGCCACTGAAAGCCATTTGAAATTGACTGAGTAGAGATCGGGAGTAAACGAGGCCGAGTTAAGCTTGGTGAAGAATTGTGGTAAAGTTTGCCTTGAAGTCACAACTTGACATGTGAGTACGATTTTTCGTTTATTTTAGTGACGAATTCAAAGTCAAGTTCACGAATTTTATTCGGGAGATAAATTTTTATTCCCACATTTAATATACAAAAATGTTAAATAAATGTTTTAAAGTGTAGAAAAACATAAAATCAATTTTATTTTTATTGGTAAAAACGAGTGGATTTTCAATTTCCATCATTTTCATCGTCATTTTTTCTATTTTTATTATTTTTAATTATTTTTAGGGCTGACAAATTTCCTAGTGACGAAACTGACGTTAAAAAAATTGAGCAAAAAATCAACGAAGCCGAAATCAAGTTGGACGAATATCGTGCTCTGAGACGAGATTCCGAACATTCTTTCACAACATCGACATCATCGGCTAAGCTCGAAACTTTCGTCACTGCAAATTCATCAACTTTAGGCGATGATTTCAAATCCCTCACGTCCGATGACTGGAAAACCGCACAGTCTTTAACCTCGGAAGATTTTCGCACGGCTCCATCGGAAGCTGCAACTTCGGCCGATGAATTGGACGACTTTTATTCAGCGGATGAGATGAACATCGAAAACGGCATCCAAAAAACCCAACCGTTCAATAATAAAACTGAACCGTTCGTGATGACGTCATCGGAAATGCGGGTCTTCAAATCCGTAACGTCGGTCAAACAAGTTTCACGCACTTGTACTACGTTATCGCATAACGGGAATTTCGAGCCCACTGTGACCACATCGCATCAATCTTTGCTCGAAAGATCGGTGCAGAATGGCGGTGAATCGAGGCAAGAACGAGAAGCGACCAGTTCTATGTCCACCAGTAAATTAACCCAAGAATCGAAGGTCCCTCTAGCGGTCGCTGATTTAACAACTGCGACTGACACGTTTGACACCGATCCTTTAATTCAGCAATTAAAAGAGGTAGGTGAGCAAATGTGTGGGATGATTATGGATGGAATTTTTAATGAAATGAAGTGAAATCAATGTCCCTTTTTGCAACGTTCCTGTAATGTTACTTTGTGAATTAAAAGTGATTTTAGAATAGCCTTTTATCCTCGACTCTTTTATTTGAACTAAAAATTCGATACCGAACTGTTTTCTCCTATATTAACACAAAAACCCCTCCCCTCGTCTATTTTTAGTTGCCTCTCGACTTGGGTGTTGTTTGTCTGGCGGTATTGTGATATTTCGATGAACATGTGCGAGTTCCTATTTGGAAACTTAGGGTTAGTCTCACTAGAGGGCGTATGTGAAAGGCACTGTAATGGCGGCGCGCTGTTTTTAAATCGCTGAATGCATTAAAACGAGTAAAATAAAGGTAATATTAATAAGAACTTATAAAATCGATTTAATTTTAAACATAAACTTGGTTTTTAGTAATCAAAAACAGAAATATAAAGTAAATAACAATTTTTTTGAGATCGATGCATTTTTGTGAGAATAAATCACAAAATTGTAAAAAAAAAAATAAAAAATAATCATTAAAAACCATGAAAAGAATCATACAAACCCTGTAAAACCGAGATTAACCATCAAATCCTTCTCATTCCATCGCGGCATACTTTTCCACGTTCCATTCCCACTCCCCCCTCCACAAACCCAACATGAACTCACCCGCTCTCTGGCTTCAGACTGCTTCAGATTCGTCTTCTCTGCTCACTATTTCTGCACAGTGCTCAAAGCAGGCTCCAAGGAAACGACTTTTTTTTATTTCTCATTTTATTTTTATATTTTTTTTTTCAAAACATTCAAACTTATTTTTATTTTCCAAATTTTTTTTTCGAATCTTTTTTTAAATTTGGAAAGCCAAAGTGTTGCGTTTTCGAGTGAACAGTTCCAATGGATTACCAGCAACAGCATCCAAGTTTGAGAGAGCAACTCCCTTTAAATAAGTGAGTCGAGGGGGTCCGAGAAGAAGATGGACGGTGGTGCGGGGACGATGGTGGTCACTCCGGTGTCCACCACAACGGGCAAATCACCCGTTGATGTCCCCGCCACCACGACATTGAGCACGATTGCCGTGCAGGCGGGCACGGCGCGGATTGTCATTGCACTTTTGCAAGTAAGTTCATCTAGTTGTGTATTTTGTAAGCGCACTGTAAAGATCCCTTCCGGTGGCGAGCATAGATGACCAGGGGGACAGTTGGCACATGCGTGCGTAATAACGTAAAACTTTAATTGCTGCGTCGACTATTAGCTTTAATACGTTCCAAAAAGCCGCGGTTCATTCAAGATCTCATCATCGTTGACTGAAATTAATGATCCCGGGTTTAATTCATTCGAAATGTCACGTCAGGACACTGTCTCTTTGCACTGAAAGTGAAAGTTGTCAATAAAATCCCCGATAGAGGTCGTTTTTTAACATATTTGTTTGGTATATACTCTGTTTTATGCATCTTCTAAGGTTAATTCAGGTCGTTAATCATTCCAACCCCTAAAATAATATTCCTATCGTACCCGTTAAAGAAAAGTATGCCGTTTATTTTTGGTATTTCTTTAAGAAAAAAAAAAAGAGGATTCGAAACAGGAAGGAAGAACAAATGGGTTTAAAGTCGTGTGTTTAAATCTTGCGGAAATCATTCCTGATAAGCTTAACCTTTAAAAAAAATTCGGGAAATGAAAGAAAGTTTATATCTATAATTGAAAATAATGTAAACTGACCTTGTTTTTTATTTTTTTTAAATTTAAAATTTATTTTTTTATTTACCAAATGCCCAAATATTTTCCCTTGATGATTAAATTTGTGCGTGGGAGACCGTGAGATTACTCAAACGTAATTTCATCTCTTCAAATATTTCTTCCTACCCATAACTCAACTCGGACGGACGTCTTTAAACTCAACTTTGAAAAAACTCGTTTATAAACTCGATCACACAAAAAAATCATTTTTCAAACTTTTTATCGAATTTTTGACCCTTGATGATACATTTTATTACTTTAATGCCCTTAAAATTGTGTGGTTTAGGCATTAAATGAGATTATGTGACTGAAATCAACAAATATGACCAATTTTTTGTTGTTTTCCCACGTAAAACACTGCAAACAAGTGATTAATGACGTCACCAGTCATCATTTAAACTGGTTTGACTTAAATTTGACGTGTCACCTCATTCACAGAATAAATTAAGTCATTCCCATATAAGGGAATAAAAATTTTAACTGTAATCGGCACATTCTTCATCAAGGCCCTCGATTTCGTTGACCTTTACTACACGTTCTGGTCTCGATTACGTCACGATTTAGGGGAAATGATTCAGCTGACACATAGCCCCAAGAAATATGGGTTACGTTTTTTTTATAATTTTCTTAATTTTTTTTTTTTAAAGTGCAATTTTGCCCAGATTCGATTTCAGAATACATAATGAATGAAATTAAAAAAAATTTCTTATCATTTTAATTTATAGAGTACAGACTGGCTGAAATTAAAAGTACTGGAAATGGAACCATGGCTTACAAAACTAGGTACAAGTCTAGAAGAAGCAGCAGAACTTCAAAGACAACACGAGGAAGTTTTATTCAAGTTACAGGTATATAGTGTGTTACCTAATAAAAAATAAATAATAAAAAATAAAAAATAAAATTAAAATTTAAGATTTATGTTTTCATGAATAGAGACTAATTAATTCTCCTTTTTATTATTTTATTATTTTTCTCAACTCACTTCCCACTACATCATTTCCATAATTATCTCTTTCATCATGAATTTAATTAGTCCTCCACGACCTATGTAAATGTAAACATTTGATTTAGATAGACAACATAGAAAAAAAAAACCAATACAAATGCAACGAAGCAGGAAATAACTGTTAGTACATATGTATGAAAGTAAAGTATCGTTTATTTATGTCGTAGAAAACTTCTTATCTCATTACAATCGCACAATTTACATAGAAATTCCCATAAATTAAATTGCAATTCTTTTTATGGTCATTATTAATTGCTTTTGACTCTATGAGACACTTTAATCATAGTTTTCTATATTTAAAAATCGTTTCCATGCAAAAATTAAAAAATTCCCAACTCGAAAAAACATGTTTTATCAACCTACACAAGAACTAACTGTTCAAGACCGAGTAACATTTATTTTTAGATGGAAAACAGGCATAAAGACCCTCATATTTCCCTTCTTTACTCCCCCAAGTGTTGGAAATGACAAATAAATACGTAAACTCATTGTCTTTTCTTATCTAACAACTAAAACAGCCTTGTTAATCGTCTCTAATTATATTTCCCAACTTTTTTCATGCAGGAAAAAAAGGAGGAAATAAAAAACGATTACGTAATATGTAGTGCAACTCACAGTCGAACACCTCAGTTGGGTGGCCAAATATAACTTTTTGGGATGTCAGATGCCAAATAAGGAATATGTTGTGTTAGGGTTTCAATTACTCATTCACACAAATGTTGTGGGTTAATAAAAGAGTGAAATTAAGTAAACAAATTTTTATTTTTCAATTTAAATGATTAGTCATTCCATTTTTTTCTCTCTCTCTTTTGATTCATTTCCTCAGAGGTTAAGGTTTAGGTCTTGTACTTAGTACTTTATTGTCCTTTTATTTTTTTTTATACTAAGTCCCACAATGTTTGTTGAATTGAACATGAAACCTTTTTTTTTATGTTGATGTCACCTCACTTCCTCTAGTCTGGCCCAGGCACCCTTGCCACATTTGTTTGCTTATTTTACGTCATAGTTTTTTTTTTAATTTGTTGAAGACGTGTTTGGAATTGAAATGAAGACTGAAGTGAAGTTTGAAGATAAAAATTAGTCGGGGAAAATAAAATAAATGGATTTAATTAAGTTTTTTCAAAGTTTTGAAAGTTTTTCAACTTTGGAATTGGTTTTTCATGTGTTGAAACGTGGAAGTAGGGGAGTAAGATTAAATAGGTGTTGATTTGGATGGTTTCCTTAAAAAAATTGATGTTTACATAGGAATAAAATACGTTGGAAGTGCAAATTTGTTTAAAAATAAAAATCGAGTTTGTGTAATGTTATGAGGAAATGGTAAAACATTCCCTGAAGTAATATTTTTTGGTTTAACATAATCAGGGCGTAATGAGTTGATAAAAAGAGATTAAAATTGATGTAGACTAATGATCAGTCACTAAAAATGGAGTTTATACTTATTAAAGGTGATTAACTGATCAGTTATGACTCAGGAGTAATTTTTTCTGTTAATTATTTTTTTTAGGGGAAACAAAGTCCAGTAGAAGAACTCTTAAACCAAGCAGATCAATTAATTTCCACACAAAAACCTCGAGCAGAAGTGTATGCAGCAATGGCTGAGTCCTTGGGACAAGCCTGGAGAGATTTAAATGCACAATTGGAACTAAGGAAACAATTATTAGACCAAAGTGTGGCATTCCACAGCAGAGCACAAGAAGTATAAATAAAATTCACACTTTTATTCATTTATTTAAAAAAAAAATTATTTTACAGTTTATTGACCGCATGAACAAGGCAGAGAGAGATTTCACGGACACATCACTTCCAACCGATTTGGACTTCATTAAAAACATACTGGAAATTCATCACAACACAAAGAAAGGTACAGAAAGATGAGACAACGACCCGCGGTCTGCTAACGTGGCAGTGGAATAAATAAAGAACTCGAGTGTTGGCACTGTCTTCCTTGAAGAGAGGAATAAACTATTTTAAGAAATTAACTTGCAAAGCACATTTATTCCACTCGCACGCATCATCAGAATGTTTTTATTGAACAATAAATTTTTCTTTTCTTTTCTTAATTACGAAAAAAGGAATTTTGGAAGCGTCGATGCACACTTTAAACGAGGGTCAAATTCTTTTGGATCGTTTGAGGGAGATTCTGAACGATGGAATTGGCGATTCCCGACCCGACAATCACCGCCAAGCGACAAACACTGGTATTTACATTTTTAATAAACTTAATTTTAATTTTTTTTAATTAAATTTTTAATTTTAGCAATTTACGAGGTTGAGAAATTACTCGAGTCATTACACGACCGACGATGTCTTTTGGAGATCCTTTGGAGCAAGAGAAAAACGGTTTTGGAACAATGTCTTCAGTTGTCAGTCGTAGATCAAGAACTGAACAACTTGGAGAATTGGATCCAAACCCGGGGTGCGGAGATCATGCGCATGACAAACTTGGGCGATTCTTCTGCCAGTGCTGACATTTTGCTGCACGAACACAGCAAAATCGAAAGCGAGGTGAAGGAAGTTCAAGACAGAGCCATTCGAACGTTGAGCACTGCCGAGCAGCTTCACGCCGCCGGTCATTTTGCCGGTGAAAACATACGAAACCGAGGTTATACTACCGTCGATAAATTATCGGATGTGATTAATTTTGTGGATAACAGGAAAAGCCTTTTGGCTATGAGCGTCTCGTTTTTCAGAGCTGCAAATTCGGTGAGTGATTTAAGATGATAAAAAAAAAAATAAAAATGATTTTTATTTATTAAAATTTTTTTTTGCAGGCGTGGACCAAGTTGGATCAAGTCGAAGTGCAGTTGACCACTACTGATTTACCAAGAAATAGTGCTGGTTTAGCGCAACAACACGCGCAATTAGCCAATGCTATAAGGGACATAATTGCACCAGCTCTGAGTGAAGGGGAATCCATACTGCAAGGAGTCGATCAAAACGATCCAGGAGTTCAGGGAGTAGTCAGAACGGTATTTTGATGTTTATCTCGAGTTAAGAGTTGTTTTGATAGATGGAAAAAAAATTTTCTAGATGAAAGAACTTGAAGAAAGACGAATTACTCTCGACAGCTTGTGCACTGCGCATCGAGCTGAAAATTTGGAAAGAAGCAACGCGATTAATGCTTTTAGAACTCATTATACTAATGTTTGTTTATAATTTACTGTCTAACTTTGGATTTCGGTATTAAAAATATTTTTTTTTAGCTCATCACATGGGTGGTCGGAATTGGGGAGTCTTTTCTACAAGGACACCAAGATATGGGAAGCATTTTGGCAATTGCTAAAGATTTCTTAGCTTTGCATGAACAACTGCAATTTGATGTTGAGGTACAGTAATTAAATAAAAATATTAAAAAAAAATTTTAAATAAAAGAAAAAAATTATTATAGAATAAGGGACGGGAGATCGATGCCCTGATGAAATCGGTGCCGAATTTGATGGACGAAGATTCGGACGAGAAAGCTGAGGAACTTAAAAATCGTTATTTGCAATTAAAAGCGATGCTCGAAGACAGAATTCGAATTGCGCAAGTTTATGTCAAGTTTCATAGACTCGCTGTTCAGGTTTCTTATCTTTTAATTGCTATTTATAAATCATTATTTACATTTTTTTTTTCTAACTTAGTTGAACAACGAAATGGACGAAATGGAAAAGACATTGAGGAACACCGAGAGCATCGACGAAAGTTTCTTGAGGAATTTTGAAGAGCGATGGTTGGCGATGCAACAAATTCTACTGCAAATGAGCAACACTGGGAAGAACTTTATATTGGATTCGAAAAAGAGCAAAGATCCTTATTTGGATATCAAGCGAGCGGTGTTATGCGTCGAGACTTTACTCGAGCATTTCCAACAACGACTCGAGAGGTTGATGGAGATGAGGGACGAATGGAAGAAGCAACAAACGACGGTTAAAGAATTTCGTGTGCAGTGGGAGGAATTTATACAAATTGTCAGACAGGTAAAAGATGTTTCATAATGAAATTTTTATTTTTTTTTTAAATTTAAATTTAAATTTTTTAGACCATCATCACAATCACCAGAACACAAATCGACCTTTATCCGATTTTAAAAGGAGATACGAACAACACTCAGAATATCGTATGGGAATTGGAAAGATTGAATGACGTCACGATTCCTAATTTACAGGTTTTTGTTTTTTATTCATTTATTTATTTATTTATTCATGAGACGTAAACAATTAATTTTCTTAATTGCAGAGATCCCAAGCTGAGATGGAGATGCGATTTAAAGTTGCTGAAACCTTATCGAGTAAAGGCGACACTCATGGGCAGAAAGATGAAATTCAGAGGGAATTGACAGAATCTCAAAGAAAACTTCAAACGGTGTTAACCGATTACCAAATTTTACTCAACATGATGATAAATTACTTCAAAAACGTTTTAGAGGTGATAAAATAGAAGTGAAATAACTTTACTTGAATTTAAATTTATAAATTTCAGTTTGAGAGACGAATGGAAAAAACGGAATTAGAATTTTCCACTCGTGTTACTACTGACAGTGTGAGTCAAGCGGAACAAGCGATCAAAGAACACGACGCAAACCGACATGCAATTCTGGAATTATTCAAATTCACGAGTAACGAAGGCGAACAACTCATCACTCGAATCAGACAACAAGAACCACCACGGGAAGCGCAAATGGACGAAGAGAAAGTGAGAAGATCGCTGGAAATCTCGTTGAATCAATGGGAGAAATCGTGGGAAAACCACAGGAAATATTTACAACAAAATTTCCAGTTGTCCCAATTTGACCAGGATCTTAAACAAGTAAAAAAAAAATTAAATTTGTTGTTTTAATAAATTTTGACTTTAAATTGAAAATTCAGATCAACAGCCATTTGGATGAATTATTACTACAATTGAGCAAAATGAAGGGAAATTACGGCGAGTCTTTACCGGCCGCTCAAGCAACTTCGCAAGCATTTGTCCACTTCCAGAAGACGATCGAAGTAAATTAAATTACATTTTTAATCCATAAAATCAAAAAATTTTAATTTTTTTTTAAATTTTAGTTACTCGAAGTCCGAATCCACACTTTCATCAGCACTGCCGAGAAAATGTTATCTGATCATCACCACGAATCACACAGAATCCGATTCGAGATCGAAAATCTCCAATCCAAATGGAGCACTTTCCACAGACAAGTTGGAGACAACAGGAGACTCATTGATTTGTCTCTGGAATATTTCAGAGTAGTGGAAGAAGCCGAGGAATATTGGAAAGAAGGCAACAGATTGTTGATGACTTTGGCTCGCAAGTCGACCGGATGTCACACACCGACACAAGCCAGTCAGTTGCTCAAAGAAGTGGAAGACTACAACAAATCACCTGGACAACACCAACAGGAAGAGAGATTGAGAAAAATCTCATCCATGGCGTTACAACTATATGGTAATTTGGATTTTAATTTTTTCCGGGTGTTTGAAATTTGTTTTTCTTTTCAGGAGACTCGACACCGAAATCAGTCGAAATGATTTGCAGCAAAAATGTAGAGATGAAGGAATCATTTACACTAATTATCGAGGAATTGACGATTTTGCGGAAGAATTTAAAAGTTGCCGAAGAGCAAAAACAGAAACAACAAAAGGATAAAGAGGAAATGGATGCATCTTTACTCGCTGCAAAAGCAGAGGCAGAAGCGGCGAAAGCCGCAGCCGCCGCTGCAGAAGAAGCGAGAAAAGCGGCAGAAGCGGCAACAAAAACCGTTATAACCGAGCAGCAAATGACAAAAGAGAAATTCCAAATGGTCACTGCAGTTCCCTTACCCCCCTACATGCCCGCAACCCCGACCGAGGAACCCACGAGACCCAAATTGGAGCTTCGTCCACTTCCACCCAAGTTCAGCCTTCAATTGAGAGACGCAGAAGTGACCGAAGGCTGCAGATTCAAGTTCCAATGTCGGGTTACGGGTTACCCGATACCGGAAGTGCAGTGGTACAAGTCGAACGTACCGATAAGCAACAACCCAGATTACCACATCAGTTTTCACGACGGTCTGTGCACTTTGACGATCGAAGAAACCTTTTCCGAAGACACTGCGCAGTTCATGTGTCGCGCAGTCAACTGTGCAGGAATGGCGGAAACCAAGGGAAATTTGACCGTAATCGGTGCGTGGGTTTGCCAATTTTGACCCCCTGGGAACTAGTTAAGAAATTCTTGACAAGATCCCTGGTGGTTTGAAATAAATTTCTTTATGATGTGACGTGATGGAGTACATTTTATTTTCAGAGCTACGACCACGAGAAGAGTTGATCGCGCCGAATTTTACGTACAAACTCGAACCGGGCTTCCATTGCCCATGGTTTCGCATCGATAATTCACCGAATTATGCCATTTCCAATAATAATGGGCCGGCTTGTGTATTTTGAAGTACGATGAGTTTTTCGTTTGTTTTCGTATATTTTTTTAATTTGTTTTTGCTGTTTATTGCAGTTTTCCGGAGGTTAGGTTAGTGGACAGTGCAAAATACACTTGCAAGGCGTCGAATCCTGCCGGTCAAGCCACTTCTACCACTCGCCTTAGTGTCGAATGTAAGATTTTACAATTTTATTGACAGTTGGACTGGTTAATACGATCGGAATTGTTGTTTTTGTGTCTTTCAGCATTGGAACCAGCCGATCCTCCCATTTTCACTCAACCACTTTCGAACGTAATGGCACGAGCGGGTCAGAAATTGAAGTTGGAATGCCGTGTTTTTGGTGTACCCGAACCGGTGCTCACTTGGACCCACAATAACAAACCGATCAAAACATCAGAAACGACCAAAGTAAATGTTTAATTACATGGAAATACTCTGTAACCGATATATTATCGATATTTATTACAGATTCATCAAGAACCGAGTGGAGAAACAGTTCTGACCATCAGTGAAGCTTTTCCCAAACATGTCGGCGTTTACACGGTGGTCGCTAAGAACAGAGCGGGCGAAGCAACGTCATCTTGCAGCGTTTCGGTCAAGGGACGTCTGCCACTCGAAACATCGTAAGAAATAATTTTTTTCGTTAAAAAAAATTGATTTTCTGATGATATTTAAATATTCAGTGATTCCGAAATTGCATCGGACGTTGAACCCGTGAAACCGAAGTTCATTCAAGGATTGAAAGATGCTCGAGTGATGGAAGGAAGAAAAATCCGACTCGATTCGGTTATTATTGGACAACCAGAACCGGAAGTAATCACCATTAATTAAATTCTATACATAGAAAAGTGTAACAACAAAGTTGTTGATTTCTTTTCAGGTCATTTGGTACCAAAATGAAAACCCAGTGAAGGAATCCAACGATTTCCAACTGCTTTTTGAAGGAGATAAATGTTCCCTCGTCATAAAAGAGGCCTATTTAGAAGATTCCGGCTTCTATAAAGTCGTCGCAATAAATTCTGCCGGGGAAGCGAGCAGTAGTTGCAACCTCACTGTGGACCGTAAGATTTATTTCTTATAATAAATAATAATAAAATTTTTTTGAAAAAAAATTTTTTTATTTATTTTTAGCTGCCCCAAGTGAAATCGTCGAAACGAGGTCAACATTTGCTTACACAATCCTAATTTCTCGTTGAAATATCTCATTTTATTTATAAAATTCCAATTTCAGCAGGAAAGAATTCGTATTGGCGCACGAAAAGACGATTCCACCGAAATTCGTCAAGTTGTTGTCCGACGTAACGGTGAGTGAAGGAGAACGCGCCCAATTGGACTGCAAGATCACCGGACAGCCAGAACCAGTGATCAGGTGCTACAAAGACGATAACGAAATCATCGATTCGCCGCATTGCAAGGTGACTTACCCTGCACGACATCAAAATTTCGAGCGGTTTCAAATGACACTTCCGGTCCAATTCCGAGAAAGAATTTTTCTGAGCACCGAGGGACGCCCACGAGCTACGTTCCCTCGAAATTTCAAGGTCCCAACTAAACCGGAAGTGCCTGTACACCCCGCTCGAAATTTCTGTGCGATGTGGGAAAGCCACACATATTAAAAATTCCAAAAATTGAAATTTTAGGTGATCAAAGAGACGGGAGGAGTCGTGAAAGTTGTAATCGACAAAACGACCCTCGAGGACGACGACACTTACGCGGTCAAAGCCACGAATAAAGCCGGTGAAGCCAAATGTTATTGTCACATAACGGTAACTCAGCAGAAGAAAATAAAGGAACTCATTCCGAAAACCTCCCCGCCAACTTTCAAGAAACTTTTCGCCGATAAATTTGTTTACTCTCGCGAATCAGTAACATTCGATTGCGTTATCGGTGGAACCCCACCTCCTAAGGTAAGTTTTTTTTTTTATTATCAAAAAAAAAAAAAAACTTTTGAAGAGGTTAAAAGACTCGTAGATACTCAAACAGTTCGAAACGACGTCGCGTCGAGTCGAGTGATTTTCAAGGCGAAGGAATTTCTAAACAAACAAAATTTATTATACATTTTTATAGATGGGACAGGTTCGGTCTTGCCAGAATTAAAATAAAAAAACATGTTAGAGTGACTTAAAATAACCAAAACCGTGCTCAAATCAACTTGAAAAACACCACCAAGGTTCACTTCAAGGTTTTTAAAGAACTAATAATAATTTAAAAAAATTAAAAACATCGAAAAATACCAAACTCTCTGCACAAAACCCAAACTCGCATTTCTCCTCTCTCTCAAAAGAGTCTCATTGACCCCATTCGACCAATTAATTTTTTTCTGTTTACACTTTTTAATTCTCCAAACTGTGACTAAGTCATTTAACTCATCAGTGAATTAAATGTATTTTTAGATCAAGTTATTATAATCAAACATGAAAATTATCTTAAGGAATTAATATAGAAAAAGGAAAAAAAATTGCATCTGGTGTAGCATTTCTTAGTTCTTGACTTGTCGTTAGCCGTCTATTGCTGGCATGCTCAACTAAATTTTGGCACCCAGGGCTGAAGGCTTTTGGCTCACGTTGCCATCCAGTCCATCTAGTGCCATGCTTTCGTAGGGTGTAGACTCTTCATCGCTCTCATTTTCATAGAGGAAGCTAGGATTGTGAGGAGACGGTAAGGCCTTACATTCTTTACACTTTCACAACACACTTTTCTTATTTTCCAATCAGTTAATTTAATGCGGGAATTTTAAAATCCAAAATTCCTTTTTTTGCCAGTAAAACTTCTTCTTTAAAGCGTTGATTTATTTTGGAAATAGGAAGCAAAGTTTTATAAATAGAAACTGCAGAGCATTGCCTTTATTGTGGAAAAATGTTTTCTAGCCTTTAAAAAACCACCGGAAGTTGGGGATTGATTCGTGATTTATTGATTTTTTTTTTTTTTTATAATTGTCCAATTCAAACAAAAGGTCCAGTGGTACATTAAAGGTGAACCGGTAACCAGTGAACGTGTGGACACAATCATCAAAATGGAAGGCGAGGTTCATTCGATCACGATCACCAAAGCTAAAGAGGAGGATTCTGGGAGGATTTCTGTTACTGCTGAGAACGAAAGAGGAACTGCAACGTGTTCTGCAGTTCTCACCGTTGCAGATACTGGTAAATAAACGGATAAATAAATTGCGAGATGATGTGGAAAGGAAAGGAAATGGTATAGCATAGCAGTTGTTGCAGACACTGCAAATCTATGTTTACACTGAGTAACAGCAATGCAAGAAAAGGAACCAATTGGCAAAAGATCAACATTTAACTCGTTTAAAAAAAATTTACCGTCGCATAAACCCCAAACTGAAAAGGAAACGACTTGAATTTGTCTTCGCTTTTGCTTTTACTCAATCCCAAAGTCCTTGTCACACAAGTGGTACCTAATTTTAACCTGTGTTCAACTGTGTCTGAACAGAAGTATTTTTAGATGTGAATTTAATCATTCCACAAATTCATCATGTGTATGGATTTACTGATTATCTTCATGACGCCTTTTAAAAAGAGTTTCTATTTTTTTTCCTCATTGCTAAATCTTCTTGTGATTTCCCAAAACACTCATAAATAATAAAATTACAGGTGGATGCCCTTGATACCCAGTGCATTGTTGTTTTAAATTGATGAAAATTTAAAAAAAAAAGGAAACCGGAAGTTTAGCTGCCCCTTGAGTTTGACTTTCCTGCCGAGCTTCACCCCCCACTCAATTACAGAAATAAATTCTGTCTCTTTAATAAAGTATCATAAATTATAGAAAGAAAGATAAATGAAGAATTTGAAACACTCTTTGTTACCTTTAAAAAGGGCTTGATCTAATTTCTCTTTGGTCTTAACTGATTGGCCTTCAGCCAAACAAACATTTATAAATGTCTGTCTACGAGGCAGGAAACATGTGTTCTTCTTTGTGTATGGTATAAGGAAGCAAAGTATTTCATAAGTTTGAAACGCTTTATCAGCACGAGATGATCAGAAAAATTAATTTTTTCTAATTAATTTCTTCCAGCTCGAGCTCCTTCCCCAACAGAACTCATCGGCAGTGAAATTATGGTTTTAGATGGAGCGTCGGAAATGCAAAAGAGGTTTGCTTATTTAATTTTTTTTTACTTAAAAAAAATGTAAATATAAATAGGGATCGTTTTTATTTTTAGCATGCAAAGCAGTACGAGTGTATCAAAGAAAACAACGATTATGCAATCGGTTCAGACGAGTCGAACGACCACCGAAGTGCGATCGGGTGGAAGTTCCGAAATGCACAGCGTGCGATCCCACGAGGAAATGGGATTGAAGCAAATCGGTGATGCCCCGATCGAGAAATTCCACGCATCCAAGAAAGAGGAGATGCATCAAGTGGACAAAGAACCGATGATGATCAAAGAA
>JAQFZO010001486.1:0-15601 GCA_034695885.1 Geophilus flavus
TGCTAATACAATTTTCTTCTGCGAATACAATTTTCTTCTGCGAACACAATTTTCTTTTCTTTTGAGAACATAATTTTCTTCTGCATGAAAAACTCGGGTATCGTTAGTCCCTCTGTTTTGAAAATTTTGAAGTGGCTCATCGATATAGCTGATCCACCAGTGCCTGTGCTCCCTGCAAAACTAATCTGCGTTTGTTCAACAGCGCCTGTGCTTGCTGGACAACTTTTGCTTGGTCGCCCAGCTGCTTCCGCGCTATCGCGTGCATTCTAGCTGTTTATTTTATTTTGTGGTTTTTGTTTTTCAAACCAGTACATTAAATTTGACAATTGCAACTGATTTTGTCAATTTATTGGTTTTACAAATTATTGAATGCATGCCTCCAAAAGTCAACAATTGATGAAGTAAATGTTCACTGGTGCTTGTTTTTGTTGAGTCATCTTCAATGATCCTTCCTGAGATCAAATCCAAATTATAAAGCTCCGCCAAAAGAGAAGATGTAATATCTAACGGATTAGACAACAAAAATAGTCATGTCTTAGCCACGTCTGTACATTGTAGTACAACACCAAAACAATCTGTTTCTTGTCAATTTTTACCAAAAAATATACAAGCATCAAACATATATTTGTACATTTTTAATCGCTCTTGCAACGGCAAATCCCGAGTGTCATTTTTGGCTGCAGTGAAGGCGCCTTGGCACATGCAACATGGTGTTATACATAATATTTGGCAAGCGCTCGTCTTTTTTCTCCTTATTTTCTAATTGTGTCCATGGCAGGACTTCCGTGAACATATTTTCTTGATATTGTATATCATAGCGTTTGGGTGTGACCGTGTTGTCGCTTCTTATTTTGCACATATGGCCACGTGTCGTCATTTCTGTTGTTGTTCTGTAATCCGATAATAAAGTCCTTTCATTATTCAATGAAAGGACGAGTCGTTGACTTTCATCAATGCAAAAAAAACTATATGCGTTTTTCCATCGACAGTTATAATTTTTGAGTAGCAATTCGGCTGTTTTTTGAAAAAAAATATATAATGATTTTTAAAATTATTATTATTATTATTATTATTATTATTATTTTATGAATCGATTTACTAATTACGTTGCATGAGTGATTAATAAACCGCGCTCCGTTTCCTCGCATCGTTGCATCCACTACTTCCTCAGCGCCTATTTTATACATGTAGTAAATAATTCCCTACGAAGAAAAAAAAATCATAAATTATAATTAATCATTTTTACTAAAATTTCTACCAACTTTAGTTTTGTAATATTTCTCCCGGTGCGTCGCGAGACTCGACCGGATCACCTCCCCGGCATATTCAATCACCATGTCCCCAATGTAAACGTCACGCTTACAAAACAATCCCAGGCCTTGGATTTTGGATCTGTAAACACCCATGACTTTGCGAGCAGTCTGCCTGAGATGGTGAAAGCGCGCGGCTTCGGATAACGGCTCTGGCTTTCTCGATTTGCGTTGACACTTTAGAGGTATTCGATGTTTCGAATCGAGAAAATTAAACATGTCATATTCCTTGCGGATTCGGAATGGTTCTAAGCGCGCAGCACCGCTCGGAGGTATCTAGAGTTTTTTTTTAAAAGAAAAAAAAAATGTTTTGGATAAACTTTAGACAGCATGTCTTTTTGGTATGTCTTAACTCGGACCTCGTTTCTCTTCCTTTTTCTGGAGCGAGTATTGAACGCGGGTCCGTCCGAGTCCGGGACCGGTTTTAATTTACGACGGGCATATTGAGGGAAATCTTCCATACGCAGAGGTGTTAGGACCACAACACAGACACCGCAATCATCGATGGAAAATAATGAATCGGAAGTGTCTGGTGGGCTGGAGTCGGGTTCTGATACCAGCTTTGTCAGCTTTGTCGTTTCAGACTTCAAGGGACTCGTCATGGTCGAGTTGAGTAAGTTGGTGGTGAGATCGACCCCGGATTCTGCCGTTGACTATATAAAAATAAAACTTTTATTATTTTTTTTGTCCGATTCTGATTTTTTTTTTATGTGGTATGAGTTTTTCTCGATGCATACCCATCCCACAATTTTAAAATTCCTACCTCAGGTGTTGTTGGGGTGTTGTTGTCGTAGTTGTAGTATCCTCGGTGGCGTCGTGTCGTCTTGTTTATCCGTTCTAAAATAATTAAAGAAAAGAATTAAATTCAATTTAAATCCATTTTTTATCGTTAAAATTATTTTTATTAAATTTTTGACTCTCAAAATTGAATAAAGGGATTTTAAAATTGATTTTAAACTGACAAACCCAACAGATCCGACATTAAAATCGATTTTATACACAGGGATAACAAAATTAAACCGATTTCTTTTAATAACGAACTAAATAGAAAATTCTTTTACCACCCGTTTTAAATTGTTCGGTCCCTTTCAATGGCCCAACCATTGATCCTTACAATAATAGGGCCGGTGCTAACTGCGTGATTAAAAAAAGGGGTAAGTTTAATTAGAAAATGGACAACAAAGTTACTAGCCGCAACAAATTCGTGTTTTAGTTGTGTTTTGTGTTTTAGACTGCCACTTACTCTCATCAAACTGAGAATTTATAATGAGAACAAGCGATGTCTAAAACATAACACAAAATTGTTTTAGTTTTTAAATGCAACTGTTTTAGTTTTTGACTGCGTAAAGTGTAACTGGAGAAACATTACTCTAACAATTTTATTTCTATTCAATTACATTAGTCATTTAATTGTTAATTTACTTTTTGGTAACCTGCCACCGTAACCGCTACTGTGAAAAGTAAAACTAATACGGGGTTGGTGATGACGAATCGACTACTCTCCTCCCCGCCTACTCTCCTCCCCGACCCTCTAATTTATTTTTACACCCTCTAATAACTGTTGACTCGCGTTTAAATAGTTTGACAGTGGTATCGTGGTATCATGTCATTAAATAGTCTGGCAGTGGTAATCACTCTCGATAGTAATAGTTTAATAAATATTTAAAATTGACTTAGAGGCCTAGCGGAACTGTTTTGTGTAAATTTAGTTAAAAAAAAATTTAACACCTTCCAAAATGGGTTTCTATAATTTTTAAAAAAATTGGTAAATTTAGGGTTTTCGAGGTTATTCTTGTATGTAATAAAATATTTCCTTTACTATTCTGAAGAAAATTCTAGGCGCACTAATTCTTTTTTCTAATTTTTTTTTACCATATCACCGTGGAGACTAATTTCGTTACTGTTCATCCCTTTCTTCCACTTCATCCTTCAACCTGGTTACATAAACGCAAAAACCTCGTTACAACACAACGTAGGTCCTTGAACTCTCGGCTCTTTAGGGTAAGTTTTTCGTTGTAACGGTAAAAAATATAGGTCAAACCTCGTTAACACAAAAATTATCATGCTACATCATACTCATAAAATACGAAAATCGTCCCACGGTGCGTGGAATTCGGGTGGACGGATGAATTTCAATCGGAAGATTTTTACACGTATGGATATAAATATCCAGTAAATATGAAGTAAGTACTTCGATATCACCAACCACTAAAAAAAGAAAAAAATCAAATTAAATTAATTTTCTAAGTAATATTTATCGATTTCTCTACTTGACAGACGATATCCGAGCTGCAATCGCGGACTTTTAAAGTTCCCGGTTTTCGATTTTGAGAGGTTTGACCCCATTTGCATCGTAATCGTTGCAGCCGCTATTCGTTTCGACTCCATTTTGATACAACAGCGCCGTAAGTTTACCTCATCGTCGTTTAGACCAATCGCGGAGCAGGAGAAAACCTGCGGTGATAAAAGTTAATCAGAAGTTTACGCGAAAAGTAAAAATATTGCAACATATATAACAATTTTTCCATTGTTTTTTAATTGAAAATTGTTAATAATTCAGCCCCCCTCTCCCCTAGTGGCAAATATCCAAAACAAAACACAGTGACCAATCAAATCACGTCAAATTCCAGGCGCGCCAAACGGATAGCGTGTGAATGATTATCCATCAGCTGTTCCGCAACAAAATCCAGCAAACGATGGATAAAAATATTGTCGGGTAAAAATGAAAAACTTCCAACAATTATTCTCACACACAATCCGCCCCCTTTTAATTTAGATATCACATTGAAACCTAAAAGGCAAAATGACACGGGCAGCGACCCGGAATTTAATAATATTCCAATAATTAACCCTAATAACCTCTATTTTAACCCTAATACTTCAATGATTAATGTGTATTTTTTTGTAGTACTAAACTACATATATACCAAATTGGAATTACAATTTTTTGAATTATTTTTAAACAGTGAAAGCGCATTTTTCACGAAGAAACGGCTGAGATGTGAAGTCAAAAACGAATTTTACGAAAGAGAAACGTGAGTTTTATGTTAAAAAATCGTAAAATAAAATATTTTTTTTCGTTAATATTTTTCAATGATTAACGTGTGTGTTTTTTTCCCTTTATCTAGTGCAACACTCAGCGATGAGGAGGGGAATGGTGATTTCCCCACCACTGTGAATACCACTACGGAGAATATGAATGCAACTCGGTGAAATTTCTGAGTTGTAGGAGATATTTGTTATTTTAATTATTCATTTTTTTTTTGTATACGTGTGTTTAGGTGCGAGGGAAATCAAAAGTCCAGATCACCCGGGTTTTTGGGCGAATTTAGGTAAAATATCTAATTTTTCGATTATTTTTTTTGTTTTGTTTTATTTATTTATTTTATTTTTGTTGGTTTTAGTCGTGACAGAGGCGAATGGAAGGTCGTCTTAAAGGACTGGTGTGTTTTAGATTTGAATTTATACTAAAATTTATATTAAAATTATTTGAATTATTTTCAAACAGTAAAAATGAATTTTCCACGAAGAGGAGAAAAGTCGAGGACAAACTTTACGAACGAGAAACGTGCGTATTTATGTTAAAAAATCGTGAAATAGATATTTTTTTTTCCGTTAATATTTTTCAATATGATTAACGTGCGTTTTTTTTTTCGTTTTATTTAGTACGAGAAAAAACAGTTATTTTGTTGATTCCAAGCCGGTGCAGGAAGTTTCGAGCGGAACTTTTGACGCAGACAAAATCACTCAACTTCCATTGAAGTCTGTCTCTATTATTTTGAAAGACTGGTTTGTTGGTGTTTTGATTCGATGCTGTTTGATGGGTTTTTTTTATCGATGCTTGTCTGTTCTCTCATCGTGTAGTTTGAAGAATTTCAAGAGAAAAAACAGTGATTTTGTCGATTCCAAGCCGGTGCAGGAAGTTTTGAGCGCTATCGATAGAACTTTTGACGACGCAGACAAAGTCACTCCACTTCCATTGAAGCCTGCCTATATTATTTTAAAAGACTGGTTTGTTGGTGTTTTGATTCGAGGCTATTTGATGATTTTTTTTTTATCGATGCTTGTCTGTTCTCTCGTTATGTAGTTTGAAGAATTCCGAGAAAAAAAACAGTGATTTTGTCGCGGGCCGCACGCGCGCTACACTAAGGAAATCAACGTGTGTTTTGCCCGGTTCTCGACCCCGGTGTTTGAAAAACCTGTCCGCCGTATTGAAAAACTGGTTTGTTGAATATTTTGATGGTGTTTGTTGGGTTTTTATTGATGCTTGTTTTATTGTTCTCGTTGTTTAGTTTGGAGAATTTTGATGTTTCCAACGATGGAATTTTGAATTTACAAAGTTTTTCAGAGAATTTAAATGCAATTCGGTGAGATTTTTGAGTTGTAATAGAGATTTTTGTTGTTTGATTCAGTCGTTTTTTTTTTGTATATCGTTTGTTAGGGGCGAGGAGATTCAAAATTTGCAAAATGACGACAGCCATGAAAATTCGCCATGAAAATTCACCTGAGTTTTTGAGCGAATTTAGATAAAATGCTCAATTATTCGGATTATTTTTTTGGCGTTTTAATTTATTTTTTTGTTAGTTTTAGTCAAAAAAACTCGTCTCAGAAGGAAATCGAGGGTCGTCTCGTGAAATTGGTTCGTTGTCTCTGGTTTGTTGTCTCGTGAAATTGGTTTTTAGTATTTGACTGCCAAAGTGCAGAAAAATTACACTATTGGCAATTTTTCACCGACAAATGCATTTTTGTTTGTAAATTTACTAACAGAAAACAAAATTTTTTTTTCCTAATGGAAAATGCTAAAAAAAATGCAAACTTCCCGTCTGGGAATTTGGAATTTAATTGTACATATTTTTTAACTAATCAATTGTAATTTTGTTTCATTAATTAATATAAATAAAAGCGACTAAAAAGGTTCGTCGTTTTTTGTTTTTGTTTCTGAGCAAAGTTGAAAGCCGAGTTCCACCGGACGACTGAATCATCAGCGTTACTCTGCGTTCAACGTCTACACACTCCTTGTACACACCCTGCATTTGTCACCGCTTAGCCGGTAATTTCGCATTGACACAAGTTCGAAGACAAGGACTGGCAGGAACGCACAGCGGTGCGCCAAAATAATTTAAAATAATATGCTCGTAATATTTTTTTTTATAATTTAAAAAGAAAGTACCCCTTTACTGTATGGTGGTGAACTTAACAAACTGTTACATTATCATAATTGTTTTTCTTCCTAGTCATTTTCGTATTGGCTATACTTTAGTATAGTAAGTTAATGGATTATTTTTTGAAAGCAGTAAAGTTTTACGACATGCTGCAACTCGAAAAAAATGAGGATTTTCTACGATTGCGCATTGTTTAGACGTCATTCGTGCTCATTAAATTGAGAAATAAGTTACGTGCACCTAAAACACGACAAATTTTTGTTTTTGTTTTTTTTGTTCTTGAATACGGATACTGTCTAGACAAAACAACCACCGCTTGTGGTTAGTGATATCTGAAATAATTACTTGGTATTTTAAAAAAAAAAATTAATTTTCTTTCGATTTCGGCTTCGATAGACAATTAAGTTGCTTTCAATTATACACACTCACCCCGATCGTTTGATTAAAGCTCAAGTTGCCAAAAAGAGTTGCTTATCGACGTTCCAACTTACAATAAATGTTACAAAGTTTCATTTTTATTGGCACGTTTGGAACTTTATGTAACGAGTGAAGTTTAGATGTGGATACATTCATCAGCCTGACATCACACATTAACTAGCCATATAAACCCAACTGCTGCTGACGGTTTTACACACTCCAGTTCTCATCATGTTCACTCCGATGACGGAAGCCCGCGAGCCGCCAGAAAGGAGGGAACATAGACGTTACCATGATAAGCAGTTAACATTATTATCAGTTTTATTAATAGGAATGTTAATAGTATTATTATCCTTATTCGGATATGTATATTATATCAATTTTCACGGGAGAAAATTATAAGAATATATCCACAATTCTTGGAAACCACGTCCTTTAGATCAACCATCTGGAACATTACGAGGTTAGCCTGCTCCTTTATATGGAGCGGTGTCTTGGTGTTTTCGCGTTTATAATTTCAAATGACACCTTGGATCACTAGCTGTGTGCCAACTCACTTTGTTGTGTTTTTAAAAAAAAAACTAATATTGCAACCTTCTCATACAGCTTATCAACTGTACAAATATTTTTTAAAAGATGTTTAAAAACAAAATTTCTCAGGACATGGATGGGGGGAGGGAGGGAGGGGGGTTGGTGAAGAAGGCTTACTTCTGCACAGTTCTCACTATTAGTAGATATGTGCAAGAATACAGTTGAACATCTGCTGGAAAAATAGTCCACTCTTCCTTCTGTATGTGGATTATCCTTCTGGGATGTTCATCTGTATTCTTCGACTCAATCGAAGCTATCAGGACACTTTTACAAAGGTAAACAAGAAATAATTTTAGTATCGATCCTAAACATACGAGTACTGATTTTAATGTATAAATGCGAATTGTTTACTAATGTTAGCTTGTGTGAGTAGTCGTTGTATTTGCAAGAACGTCGTGGTTGTATTCCTAAAGTATTGAGAGTTTTAAACAGCATCAACGAGTGCGATTCCGATTGGAATTAACCGGGTAGTTGGGCTAATTGATGACTTTATATCGACCAGCAGAAATCCGCATGTAATGTAAAGTGAACGTGAAATTCGAATTATTTTTAGAGTTTGCTCGAAAGTTTACCTCAATTTTTACCAACCAAACAGACAAATATCACGCACAAACTGCACCCTCTATCAAGGCCAGTGTCCCAGCCCAGGACCTCGCCATAACAACTACCACCGCATCGTGTTCGAATAATTTCTCAAACTTCGCTCGAAGTAAGTTAAATTGCGCGATAAACGTTAGAAAAATCAATTTATAAACGTCTTTTTGTCGATGGATTCATACGACGGACGTAATTTAATAACAACATGAACGTTGTATAAAAATTATTCTTTTACCCGATCCGCCATTTTCGATCTCGTATTTCTACACGTCTTTGGTTCTCGCCACGGCCATTGCAGAAAGTCGCCGGCTGACGTCACTTCATCGCAGAACAAATTCCATCATCCGGCGCCTGTTTTAAATCGGAGAATTGAGTAACTTAAGTGATGGAGCAATTTTTTTTTTTTAAATGAATGCATTTTATATTTCAATTGACTCAGCTCGATGGAGTAATTTTAATTAAAAATCAAAAATCAAAATAAATAAATTTTAATTTTTAAATCGAGTTAACTCAATGGAGCAATTTCTTGGAAATAAATGAATTTTTTATTTCAATTCATTTATAGCATAATTTCAACGATGATATATCTATTCATTGGAAGTTCTGCTGCGGCGCATTTACCGTATCTTCCGATTAAAGCCCAAAAAATATGATGATCCCACTCGTTGCTGATCCCCCCTTTTCTTTCTCCGTTCCCTGTCTTACTAATATCTGGGGTCTTCTCGCGTCTCGTCGTTGCGTTATAAGTCAATAGCTACACGTATAAACTCCACTATACTAACCAACAATCGTGATGAGATCATCGTCGTAGGAAAAAAATACAGTGTTGTTTTGGCAATTGATATACATATTGAAAAAAATAATGATTTGAATTTCAGTATACATAGGCAATAGTTGCTAAAACTCATTCATTTTTCATGTACGTAGATACAAGACGACGAACGACAAACTTCAACCGAACGTTGAACATTTTTCTCGGCGGTCTCATAATTGAATTTTTGAAACGTCATTACGAGTAGTTTCGCACGATCTTTTAAAATGTTGGTTTTTAGTGTTTTAATATTCAGCGGTGCGTAATGACAAATCGTATATTGTACACGTACGACTTTTGAATTCATTTTTTTGATGTAGTGGCATTGTCAGCTGGAAATAAGTGCGACTTCGCCTCGTCCTGTAACGAATGGAACGTGGATGACAAACGAGAAGAATGGGAATATCATTACAGTAAGGAAAATTAAATTGTCCGATACACACTATTTCAGTCTTAATATTTATTTTAAAAATTTTATTTTAAAGATATGCTTTATACAAAAGGATGCAAAGAAGGCGTAATACGGGATTTAAAAAGTTCCGAACTTCCGCCGGGAGATTATTGTCTGTATTTTAAAATCACTGCACATACTATAGAACAAGGTATAATTAAATAAATTATGCAGAACCGGCACTCCCAGTTACAGTATTTATGTAATTTCTAATCATTTTCAGGTGTTAACATTTCGTCAATTGATTCATCGCTCGAATTAACTGATATTTTGGAAGTGTATCCGCTACCTGCCGGTGTTCCTTCGTTGATTTATTTTAACTATACCATACAAAAATCAGCGCAATATGCCTCGGTACTTGTTTAAATTTATTAGTTCCTTTACGTTTTTCCATCAAATCATTCGGTTATACAGTACTGTAAATTTTGTTTTAGTTTATTATTTCAGTGCGATGTTTTTCTCATACAGGAGCAATCGCGATTGATAATTTGTCAATACTAAACATTTCTTGTACGTAGGTCTAGGCAAATATGGATATTCGTTGGGTATAATATAATCATAATTAAATATGATATTTTTTTTTCTAGGTAACGAAGGTTTTGAAAAGGGCGAGATTGGACAAAATTATCTGCCGCCACCGGACATTAAATGGAAAACAACGACGACGCCTCCGACAACGAAACCAACAACCGAAAAGACGACTCGGTCTGATTATTGCGCGAGTGAACATGGAATACCAGCCGAATCACATTCGTCGATGGAACCTACGTTCGAACCACCGATTATTGCCGGTGTTGCAAACTATGTGGATTTAAATGTTTACCTTCTTTCCATCAGCGGCTTCTCATTTCTCTATCTTTAATTTCCCCCATTTTTTATTATTTTTCATTATATTGAGTTAGTCATTGATGTCCTTTACGCTTTAGTATTTCGTAATATTACTCTTTTTGTTGCAAAAATATAAATTTGTAATGCATGCGACTTATGTTTTGAATTTCTAGAATTTCTAGTGGAAAAAATTTTTGGACAATAAATTCTACATTAAATTCTTGTGGGAAAATTTTTTGAATCTTAAATTCTAGAAAAAATTTTTTGATCTTAAATTCTACATTAAATTGTACATCGTCCGCGAACTTCCAGTTGGCTATGCCGATGTTGGAAACTTGACAAACCTTATAAGTTCAATCGTCCAACGATGACGATAGTTGGAGCAAACAATCGTTGCGGCACAACCGAAAAGTTGAAAGTTTGTTACGCCGCGATGCCATGGGGTACAGAATAAACTCGAACAATCATTCCTCCACCGTTTGGAGGCTGGATGGGGCCAGAACCCCCTCTAGCAGCCACGATGTTGATCGATGACGTCAGCAACATCTTCGCAGAACTTCGATGTTTTCCGATGTTTTACAATTATTATGCTTAGATTTTCGGCAACTCGTTATTAACACTTTCAAAAACTGAAATCAACATTACCGGAAATGCTACCGTTACTTGAATAAATTATCACGTATAGATCGTTTCATGAAACATCGTAAGTGGTGGGAGGAGTGATTGTTTCCCGTCATTGTATGGGACGCGACTACCCGTGCCCCCATTGCAACCAATCACGAACGATGGTGGGTCCATTGTTCTGAAAAAATAAAATAAAATGGTTTCTTCCCCGCATACCCACGAAGTTTAATGTTGTTGTTGAAAACCACTAAAAGATTTCAATTGTAAAACAAACAGTGTAACCCAATTAGCTTATCTCTTTATGAAAAACCACCAAAAGATTTCAGTTGTGAAACAAACAATGTAAACCCAATTAGCTTAACTCTTTAATTTTAAATGACTTTTGCGTCGCTTCCCGACTCCCATCCGATTCAATAGTGTATACCCCCCCAAAAAAAAAAATAACTTACAAGTTTTGATTCGTGGAGAAATCGTTCCTGTAAGCCTCGACGACTTTTATTAATATATCGTTGTTGAAAAACAATTTTCGTATAGTTGTTTTGAAAGCCGGATCCGAGAGAGACGGTAAGGTGAATGTAAATGTAGATGTAGATGAATTGCGTGGATGTTTCACACCCGAAACTCGTATAGCCGGGTCTTGCACGCTTGAATCACATGCGACAGGATCATATGAAAAGCTATAATGATTCGAAAACAAAAGCTATAATGATTAGAAAACAAAGTGTTTTATTTTAACAGCGTTTATTTATACGGATATTAATTGCGGAGTTCAAAGGAATCGAGGTGTCGAGGGACGTGGGAGGTCGTGGATGGGATGGGATGTAGGATGTTTACGAGTTCGATGGGGGGTAAAGTCGATGAAGGGAGATCGACTGAGGGTAGAAAGGAGAGCAATTAAGAAATTCAAAATTAAAACATACGATTTAACCGAGTGATGCTAGAAAGGGGGGGCAATTGAGTGACAATAGAGACGGAACAAGTAAGCCGTTAACAATTTTCATAATTTAGAATTTTTCTGTTTACATAAAAAAAAAAGATTAAAAAGAAACTAATTAGGCAATAAAAATAAACTGATAAAAATAAAAATACGGAAGGAAACTTTATAGTATGATAACCTCAATTAGCACATCGCCAATTGAGGTCAAATGAGGAAACGAGGCGAAAGAAAAGTTGTTTAGTCAGCATGAGGTGCCATCTGGTGCGAAAAAAAAGAGACTAGACTTACAAGGTCAACTAACATAACTTTGTGAATTTCTATCGCCAATTGAGGTCAAATGAGGAAAAGAGGCGAAAGAAAAGTTGTTTAGTCAGCATGAGGTGCCATCTGGTGCGAAAATAAAGAGACTAGTCTTACAAGGTCAACTAACGTAACTTTGTGAATTTCAAAAGAAAGTTCATGACCTTTCACACAGTTTAAAGGGGTAGTCACCTCAATTTTTCCCCAATGAAATCAAAATATAGCATAACGAAATGCTTATTACAGTGCATATATTTGTTTATTTATTTTTTAGTATAATTTAATTATTTTATTAAAAAAAAACTAGAGGGCCCGTTCATCCATAGGATGAACAAAAAAATCCAATAAATAAACTGAATACATTTAAATCCAACAAATTTAAATTTAAATCCAATTATAAATACATATAAATTCACAAAAAAAATCATATAAATCTACGGAAATCCACATGATTTATAAATCAAAATTTGCCATTTTGCCTTTGGTTTAAATTGATCCACAACAACAACAATACACAACTTGTATAAAGCGATTAGCAAATTGTATTTATTGTTAACGCCATCTGTTGAGACAAAAATCAGGCACATGTTTGTCACGTGTGACCTGGGACCTGTCTCAACCCAAAATCAAACATGGCTACCTGTTATCCTCCACCAAGGACACCCAAACCGAGCGAGCGAGCGAGCGAGCGAGCTAGCTAGCTAGCGTGCGACTGACAGACCGACCAAACTGACCAACAAAGATACCAAAGGACAAAGGGAACAAATGATTGACCAACTGACTGACAGGTTAATAGAGCAAGGAAGTGGTGGCCCGAGTTAGCGCCCGACGTAAAGCTAAGTAGAAAAAATGTGTCAAGTTTTTGAATTACATTGTTTTGAAGGATTTTCGTAATTGATGTAGTGAATTAGGAAACAATCGAACATGAATTAAGAAACAATTATGGTTGAAGTAGCAATTGTCAAAATAAAATACAAATTTATTTCATTTATTTTTTCGGGTTGAAAAAACACAATTTTGCGAATTATTCGAAGTATTTGATATTCAAAAATACCTATATGATAATGATAAAAAATACCTATCAGATACACTTTTTCAACTGTATAAATTGTATTGAATTTGGTAGAATTACTGTTACTAAAGCTGAAGTAGGAATCTTTCCTGTAAAAAAATGCAATGCAAATTTTGGATTGAAACCGGGGATCTTTTGCAAAAAAAAAAATGCTGATAATCTTCAAGAATTATAGTAACTTAACCACTTTTTAAAAATTTTGCATATGGTATTTCTTGAATTTTTACAGTAATTCTCTTAACTCGAGTAAAAATTTCTTTTTGTATTTTTTCTTCTATTTTAGGTCCATTGGTTTAAATTTTTGTGAATTTATGTGTGAATTCATAAATTTATAAATATGTGAATTTATCGATACAAAAGGATAAAAAATCAAAAACATTTTTAACCAATCGAGCCAAAATTTGCATTGCATGTTTTTTTTGTATTTTTTCTACAATTTTGGGTCGATTGGTTTAAATTTTTGTTGATTTTGATTTTAATATGTGAATTTATCGATACAAAAGAATAAAAAATCAAAAACATCTTTAAAATACAAAAAATTGATTTGCTATTTCAATGTAATTATTAATTTCATTGAAAGATAGTCAATTAAATTTGATTCTGACAAAAATTTGTCAAAAACTTCAGTTGGCAATACATAAAAGTGTCTTGGGAAAATAATTGTCTTCAAGATTGAGATGGCGGACACTTTTGCTTTGGAAAAAGCATTCAATGGCGCCGCACAGGTGTCATTGGAAGAGCTTAGAGGTCCTCCAAAACACCAACAGACGCTTGTCCTCACCCCCGTTTAGTGGTAAAACGAAATTGTTGGCCGTCTTTATCGCAAAGACAATTATTTTCCCAAGACACTTTTATATGTTGCAAACCTGCGTATTTATTACGCAATTGTTATTTATTGATTTTTTTTATACTGATAAAAATCCTATACATTGTGAAAATGTATAACCTATCAAAAAGCTTGATTTGTATTTTTTTATCAAACCTAAATCAGGTCCCAAAAGTTCAACATACCGTATTTATTTTTTTCGAGTGACAAATTTCAAATCAAAAGATATTTAATTGGAAAAGTAGACAAAAAAAATCCCTAATTGATAAAAAACGTAAGTTTCCCTTTAAGATTTGCAATTTTTGGGTGCACATATCACAAATTATCTGCTCAAAAACATGTAAAAGTCTTCCAAAAATCGGTTGAATTTAGGGTTAAAATATATGATAGATTTTTTTTTTATTTCATTTCGGCTGGTACTTTACCTCAATCAAAAATCAAAAAATAAGGAAACTAATTTACACATTATTCGACTTACGTTGTTTTTGAATGATTTGTGTCAGTTTGTTCAATGCATTTCCCAATGAAATTCGTTTTTCCAATCTTTTTGGTTTTTTCTATTTAGGTACCAACTAATTTTTATTTGGTCTAAATAATTGAAAATTGACCAGTTTGAAGTGGCAAAAGTGTTGTGATCGGTTTTCTTATAAGCGAAAACCTGTTTATTACGTGATTACACTTGAGAAGTAGTCCAAAAATTATAGTTTGCTAGTTTTTTTTTTTTAATTAGTTTTTATTATTTCAACTTAAGAAAGTTTTTTGTTTAAATCTACAATGGCAGAAATGATTTCGTTAAAATATGTTCAGTGTAAAAAATGAGTAAATTCGAAAAAAAACTGAAGATTCAGGCACACCATATTTGTCCAAGGGTTGGCGATTATCAATTTCATCGAAAAACAATCAAAATTGGATTCAATTTCAGTTCAAATTTTGGATTTGAAATTTCCCGCCATCACTTCACCAAAAAAAAAAAGATAAAATGACATGACATCGAAAATTCGAATTTATGATTTATATTCAACGAAATTTGTTGAATTTTGGGTTGTTGTGTTATTTGGGTCATCTGGAATATTAGAGTGAATAACACAATCCTTTAGTTTAATGTTTGCAAGAACAAAAAATTCTAATAGAAAATTCAATCCTTTAAAATTTTTAATACTGTTTCAAACCATGATAAAAGAGTTGCGTTGTGAATTCATTCAGTTTTCCGCAGTTGTGTAGTTGGGTTTTGAAATTGTGTATTAGCATAAACTGACTTATTGCTGCAGCATGACCAAGAGCATCACGTTCTCGTCTTGCAGCAGTTTGCTGTGGACTCTCCAATTGTCTTGCCAAAGAAGTAGCCAACCTATTTTGTTCGTGGCGTGTGGCAGTTTGCTGTGTACTCTCCTGTTGTCTTGCTTCAGAATGAGCAGCAGCATCTCTTAATCGTCTTGCAGTAGTTTGTTGTGCAGACTCATTTCTTCGAGAACTTCCAAAACAGATTCTCTTTTTAGGAGGCATAATTTCAAAAACAAAGTGTGATAGAGAACCGACCACTTGAAAATTCAAAAATAAATTGAAAATTCAAAAATAAAGTGTGGTAGAGAACCGAACACTTGAAAATTCAAAAATAAAGTGTGGTAGAGAACCGAACACTTGAAAATTCAAAAATAAAGTGTGGTAGAGAACCGAA
>JAQFZO010001487.1:0-15593 GCA_034695885.1 Geophilus flavus
CTTAATTGTAGCACAACAGTTCATTTGACTTAATATGGTCTCAAACTGTGGTTGGCAGGTGCTGGCCATCCCCTTGTCAGTGACATTTAGAAGAACCAATTGCTTCAAAGTCCAAAGGCCCCAAAGCAGCTGGTATTGATTCATAATTTATTGCTGACTCTGGTGCTGCTGCTGCTGCTGTTGCTGCTTTAAAGCTGTTCAAACATCTGAAAAGCATCAGTGCTCCAAGAAATGTCCATAAAACCATTTATGAGCATTTCAATATCTTTTGGAAGTGCTTTTGCTGTTATCTCACTTCATAAACAAAGTTCCAAATTTGTTTTGCTCTAATGTCACAGAGAATGTCAACATTAATAATCGATGGCGGGCGAAGGATCAAGGAGGTTTTGAAGGTTTTCGGGGTTTTTTTGTGGAAGGTATAGGTTATTAAAATTGAGAGGTAAAGGTCAAGGAATGTTATGGTTTGGAGATATATTGTCTTTGAGATTTTTGTTTTTATTGTATTTGTAATTTTGTCTGTGACAGGTCCCGGATGACCGATATAATACTACTACTACTGTTTTGGAAAAATTCATTTGATTTTTAGGCTGTTTACGGTTTTGGATTTATTTCATCTGAATCGTTGAACTGCGGGTTTTAATGAAAAACTGAAAATTGACTCCAAGAAACCGGTTTTCTATTGGAAATATTTTCATGAATTAAAACTAGAATTTATCTAAGACTGAAAGTCTAAATGGAATTTTCTTGAGCTGCATCTGACCTTTTGGAGTCCAAAAAGTGTTTACATGCACAAGTCTGTGCCATTCTTTGTTACTTCCCATGCATGAAAGGTTGGCAATACCAATAATCTTTAGCAGTGCTAGGAAAATGACCATCACTATGTCCTAAATCTAAACAAAGGACTCACACCTGACTGATGCTACCTAGTGGCAATCCTGACAACTTACCGTGCACGGACCTCAAAACTTGAAAATCATTTGACGGATTTACGGATTTCATTTTTCAATGTTTTTTGGTTTATTTGAAGATAGTTCTTAACATGGTTTCAGCATAATAGTAAAAAGGAAAGTAGGGAAACTCAACTACTTCCGGTTTTTGACATGGGTCAAGAAAATCTGTCATTTTTTACTTAATATTGACTTCTTCTTTTCAATCTATACTGATTCTGATTCAGAAAGGTTGAGAATACAATAAAATCAATATTTAATTGCAAAACATTTAATTACTAAACATCTTCTCCAAAACCTTTATTATTAAACAGCTTCATTTTACATTCCAAACTGTTTCTAAACAAACATCCCAAACTCCAATCAACAAACCCTTAAACCCACCATAAACAATTTAAAAAGAAACATAAGAAAACCTTCCCATTCGAAAATGACTCAACAAATCCAGGACAAAGAAGTATAGGCAACTTTTTCGCGTGAGCCCTACCAATTTTTACCACTTTCCATCAATGAGATACGTGTCAGGCGCAAGAAGCAAAAGAAGCGAGAGAGCGTGTGAATTCCTCGCACCTGTCCAATTGCAGCCAGTAGTTTACCTGTCCATTGCCTAAGGGAAATTAGAAAAACTTTTTAGACGAGGTAGAAGAGGCAAGAGGCACCGACAGAATTGCAGAGAAAGAAAAAAAAATACCAGAAAAGAAGCAAGGGGGAGACAGAGAGAGGAATCGATGTCTATTTTTTCTCCACGCCAATTCCAAACAACAGACTTAAATCAATCACACCTTCCAATTGGCTGTAAATGCCACCGTAAATTCCACTTAAAAACAAGTTATAATAGGAAGGGATATAATGACCATTTCCTCTAAACTTTACTCTTATTTTTTAGAAAAATGTTCGGTAGAAATGTCACAAACTCGATATTTTCGAGTTGAGAAGAATAAATAAATCGTCTTCCTCCAAGGACTTAGTAAAAAATGGCAACTTAATGTCATTGGGCCGACGCCTTTTTGGCATTTTATCAAACGTATTGGACTTTGTTCAACGACTGATCATTTCCCTTAATCCACTCGAGTGCATCAAGGTTTCATCTGACACTTCCTTTCCGTCGAATGGACACATTGACATTATCAGAACGAGGTCTTTACACCGAACTGACCGCCGAAAGTGACAACTGATCGCTACATAATGCTAAAACACTGTGCTGCTTAATCGATACGTGTCAATTCCATCCGCTGATCGATATAGACCGGTTAATTACTCTTTTATCTTCATTGAAAGCAAAAATAAACATCAGGCAAAGTAGATAAACACATATGGGACGTTGATATGTAACTAACGAGACAATACAATTAGCTTACATTAGGTAGTGTCGGAAGCAACATTATTATATAAAAATAGGTTTCCAAATATTTAAACTGCAAATAATAATTTGAATGCCGAATCAAAACATTTATGTCTACGTATAAGACTCGCAAAGCACGGATGCCATGTTGGTGTTGGATTCTCATTGAATAGACGGTTTTAGTTGAAAATATAATACTGGAAAGGTTTACTACTCGCTACTAGAAAAACAGTTACATGTTGTTCGATACAAATCTCAAGTAGAAGTGGAGGCGCAGCTCTCACAAAAAATTAAATTACCCATTATACACTAAATACCCATATAAGGCATTATATGGCTGTAGTCTCCCACACCATCCCACAATCATCATTAATTACTCTCAAATACATCTCCCAACAAAAGGTTTACTTCCAACATTCTCAATTTAAACATTAGGTGAGTTCATAAATGAATCTAAACATGTGCATTTCGGTTTACACATGTGCAACTATGTGTTTGCACACATTATGTCAGATATGATTGGTGCAAACACATATTGCACATGTGTAAACCGAAATGCACATGTTTAAATTCATTTATGAACTTACCTATTCTTTATCTCAACACGCCATTTGTAATAATTTACATGTTATACTTGTAGATTATTTTAATTTGCAATAAAATGAAGAATATGTTTCATATACAGTACTAGTGTATTGAAATAATATTTAAGGTTTTAAATTAATTGATGATTTGTTTTGATTTATTTAAGAACTCTCTCAGTACCAAAGTTTTGTTGCTCACTGCAGTTGGGACATGTTGCATTTGGGAAAAGTTTCGAAAAACCATTCATATTTATGTTGTTTTCAAAAACTTCTACAGTACTGTAGTATAGTGGCGCTCTTGTGCATTATGGTTGAAAATTATACATGTTTTTTTGTGTTTTTGTTTGTTTTTGTTTTTTGTTTATTTGGCGGAAATATTAACTTTACAGTAGAAATAATTTAGTAGTGTATACTATCGGAAGAATAAACAAAGCCGAGTTTATTCTCTTGTCATTTGAATACCATAATAGTTTTTCAGATGTATTATTGATTAAAAAAAAGAAAACGCTTTTTCTTCAAGTTTGTGATGCAAATGCCCTAAAATGTATGAATAAAATTTTAAACACATGCATTTGCTCTATTAAAAATTAGCATTTGCATTTACTTTCTACTTTGAATGCTTGTTTTTAATCATACCGCTCATTGTTTTTTTTCTTTTTGTTCTAATTTGAAGATGGCTTCCTGCGAGATCGGAACTAATCATTGCTGTTATTAAAGTTGCCCTTTGTGTTTCTATAGTAAGTAACAGTAATTGCATTACAGGTAATACCGTTAGTTGCAACCGGTTCCACAATTATCAAATAAATAAGTTCAGCAACGGTATAACTAACACGATAATGAAATGGTATCATAGTGTCAGCTTGTAGTCGTTACTGTAACTGTTAAAAATTAAAAAAAAAATTCTTATTCATTACAGACAGATATAACAGTACTTCCTGTACAATATAAATATTTTACGACAATTTTTCCCGATACAGGTCGAACCTCGTTATAACGAATTTCGCGTTATAACGAATTATAAATTTCGTTTGGTTGGTCGCCCTATCTCTTCCATGCTAAAAAACTTCGCTATAACGAATTTTATTATAGCAAAATTTCGTTATTACGAACAAAAATATGAACCAGAAATGTCTTTTTTCTCGTTATAACGAACATTTCCAGTCAAAAATTTCGATTTTCATGATTTTTATCGTCGGTATTTTGCCACCGAATGGTAAAATTTTGTCGAGCAACTTTTGATATCGTCGAAATCCTTCTCAAACAGCATTTTTAACGGTTCTCGACGTTTGTTACTTCCATCAGTTTAATTCTTTTGGTTCGTCATTACGAATTCTTTCGTTATAACGAATTATTCTCGCTATTACGAACAAATTCGCTATAACGGGGTTTTCAGTTTAACAACCCTCGTTATAACGAACAACTTTCATTTCTCCGAGGAATTCGTTATAACGAGGTTCGACCTGTATATGGGAATTCGATAATACAGAATCTCAAATGATATCGACGAGTTAATCGTACGATCCGATCCTCCCCCACTTCCCCGAAAAAGAGAAAAACAACAATATTTGTTAGGTCAGATTAAGGACGGCGGGCATCGGGACTTTTAAAAATATCAAAATGGGCGTAATGTTGATAAGAATGATAAGTCTGGGAATCCATAGTCATATCAATAACCATACGTTTAGTTTATGATCAATTTTCATTTCAATTTCCAAACTACATTTAACAATAAACAAACAAAAAAAAATCCACAAAGCTAAGAACCAAATTTCGATCGGAAAAGTCTTTCATAAATATTTAGTGTCAATTTAAAGAAGGAGGAGAAAAAAAGAAACTCCACTTGGCACAGCATCAAATCATGAGACCAAAAAATTGAAAATATCAAGAAAAGAAAAGAAGCGAAAAGCAATCGAAGCAAAGTGCCAAGAAGCGATCCGACTAAATTCTCACAAAATAAATAAAATTAAAAAAGAAATTTAAGATAGAAAAAATAAAACGGAACAAAATCAACAAACAAAAATAAAATTTTCCCTAAATTAAAAAATGTGTTAAAAAAAACCGTGAAATAAAAAATAAAAATAAAAAATAAATCACAGTAAACTCCCATGATTCACAAGATACACCACGGACCATTCACGAAGGGGAAGAAGAAACGAAATGGCGCATGATCTCAGACTTGGCTCCTGTTCGCAAGCTCTTCCGTCACAACCCGGGCGGCAAAATAGCAAAATATCACCTCCATTAATTCTTTTCTCCTTCACATACAGGGCCGTAAATTCACAATCCAATTTGCCCCGAGGGCCGATAAAAATTACATTATCCACCTATCATACTGACAACAGACTACTTTTTGGGGCGCCTCGTCTCTTGCTCGCGATGACACGAAAAAAAATAATAATAATAAAAAACACAACTGGGAAATGAAAATGAAATTTTTTCATTTAAATTTTTTTTAAAAAAATATGTAGGGTTTTAAGATTAAATAAATAAGAAATGAATAAATAAAAAAAGTTAATTTAGCACCTGAACTACAAGTGGTCGATCTTGACTGCAGGTTGTAAAATTTTCCGCTCTGTAGCCCGGGTTCGTCGAGAACATCGAAGCATGTAGCATGGGCGTGTAGCACACCTGCGCACCATATTTGCGACACAACTGTCGGAAAGCCAAATGACTTAAGTCGACCATCGGGGCCGCAAAAAATCGCGGGTTTGCTCCGGTTTCCTCCATAAATCGTTCGAATGGCAGTGGCATTTTACTGCGTTTGGTCAATCACAAAAAAAAATTGTGTCAAATTTTTTTGTAGTAAAAATCTGGAAATAAAAAAAAACTGAAATAAATAAAAATGAAATAATTTTTTTTTAAAAAATTACACGAAAAAGGCAATTTCCGTAATGTTAACAGTCGAAAATGAAAATCAATTTTAACGCGTCTATTCTAAATATACTATTCTATGCAAAAAATTAGAATACTGTCTCTTTTGATGGTAAGAAAAAATTCAATTTCTTTAAGAGTTTAATAAATGTTAAAAAAAACTGACCCACCTGAGATATCGTTTCGTGTATAGTATTTGAAATTTGGTGAAAAAGTGTTGGAGGAAAAAATTAAAAACCTCCAAATATGGGTTTTCAAAAATTTTCCAATAACCCGAGAACCGAATGAGTTAAAATTAAAAACTACACAGATTTAGGATGTTCGATTTATTACCAAACTTTTCTAAATTGGATGTATGGGTCTCAGTAAGCCTCAGAAAAGTTGAAATGGAGCTATACGTGATTGACTTCGACAGCCTGGTTTAAAATAATCAGTGCACTAACAATTTTCTTTCAAATAGTAAATGACTTCGGAAGAGTTTAGGTACATGCAAGTCTAACAGTCCCTTGATGCACAACCTTATTTAGCAAGATCTCTGGGTGCACCGATATTTTTAAAAATCGAGTTCTCGAAGTCAATTACATAACTCCATTAAAAACTTTTTTTTAAAGCTTACAGGAACGCAATCATCCAATTTAGAAAAATTTGCCAACAAATCGAACATCCTAAATCCGTTTAGTTTTTAATTTTATCTCGTTCGGTTCTCGAGTCATTGGAAAAATTGTGAAAACCCATTTTTGGAGGTTTTGAATTTTTTTCTGGTGGATCTTTAAATCACCCTAAGTCAGTTTTTCAATATTCATTAAACTCTTAAAGAAATTAAAATTTTTCATACCATCAAAATTTTTTTTGGCACGTAGTAGTAATTTTATTTCAACGCCCACAATTTAAAGATCGGTCAAAATGACCGCAATGGATTTCCAGAATTAAACAAAAAAAAAATTCTCACAGCGAGCGACACACCCATTCATAATAATTTCCATTCCAGATAAGCCCATCCAAAAACTCAAAAAAAATTACAAAAAAAAAAAGAGGAAAAAGAAAAAATGGAGAGATTAGGCACAGTATGGTGCATGACAAGTGCACTTCTCATGTGTAAAGGAATATCCAAGCTGATAATACTTTACACTCAACAAATGTTTGGTAAAGAGACAGAGAAAATGTCATCTGGAACCACATTTTCAGCAAAAGGAAGCGCGAATGTGAAGCAAGAAATATTGCATTTCAGATAAGACCTCTTTCATTCATTCAACAAAAAAAATAGAAAAAACACAATATTGTGTAAACGAGTGATGCTTCATACACGTGCTGTCAAACTCGTACTCTTCAACTTACATACAAACTGATAAACTAAACTCATTTTTTCTCTCGCCTTTTCCTTTTTTAAAAATTTTTATTTCCAACCCCGGTTTGTCATGTGTCACTTTAAAGAACATTGTGTGTACGGGGTGTAACAAAATCCAGATTAAAAAGGCCCAACGACAAACAAAATGCCATCAAGCACACGTCCAGAAAGACTGATGATTCTGCACCCCGTCGTGTTTGTACACAAAAATCTCATGTACATTGCAAAATACCTCAAAGCCTTAACGAGTTAGGGGACAAAAGGATAGAGAAAACACACTTCACTATCAATTTTTCACCGTGCAAGTAGAAGGGAAGAACGTGTGGAACGTTGTGCAGGGAGTGTGATCTTCCTATTGATTTATTAATCTGCATTCTAGTAGACTTACTATCATCCATCACAATGGCCATTTTTTTATTTTTTTTTGTGTGTGTTGCCCCGTTTGGTTTTTTTTTTGGGTGAAATATTAAAAAGGAAACAAACAAAAAAAACAAATAGCCAATGGTAGGATCTACATTGTGTTTTATTGATTTTTGGATTAGGAAAAAATTTGGGTGTGGGGTAGATTTATGTGACCAGTAAGTGGTTAAGTTGGGAATTAATAAGTGTTTTTTTTTTCTTTTTGGTGGTTGGAAAAGTAATGAAGGGAAAAAATAAGAGGGTTAAAGAAAGAATTGACTGTGTTGTGTGTGAATGAAGTTGAAGAGTTGGGAGTTCTATCTAAGTGATTCGAGGCATTTTTTTGTGGTTTAAACTTACGGTTTTTTGTGTTGTTGTACGTGCACGTGGCGTAACTTGTGTAAATAAATGTAAGGGGTTCACATTCTGATTAGAAAGGGTGAGGGCTATTTGTCCCTGGTGGCGAAATAGGGAATCGTGAAAAGATGTGGGATTTGCGAGGATTTTAGAGAAATTTGTAATTTTTAACATAATTTTATGGATATTTTTTTTTTTTAAGAGAGATTTGATTTATAATGTTTTTAATTATTAAAACATTTCAGAGTTTGAGTGCTTTTTAAAATTTGATTTTTTATGAGATTTGTATTAAATTGTTTTTTTATGATTTTTACGATTTTTATGATAGATTTTGGGATTTATTGAGTTTTTCTCCTTTATGTTGAGGATTTTATGTTTTTATTTTACTTTTTAACTTTTTAGAAATTTTTTCAAAAAAAAATCTTAACAAAATAATGTGTATATTTCGTTCAACTTCAAAATTTAAATATTCAAACTTTTTTGGTCAGAAACTATTTTTAATATACTTTTACATTTTTTTTTAAATTTTAAACATCAATATTTTGGGCTATACACCAAAAAACTTCTAACTTATTGGCTCCTTCATACTACCGTACAAAGCCAAATGCAAATCAAAAACCCCTACAATATTAAAAAATCCAACACCTTATAAAAAACATTCCAAATCCACCATCACATCACATCACGAACCCAATCTCACTCACCTCACCCTATTAAACAATTCATTCCAAACACTACACCTGTTTCCCAACTTTTCCTCCTCAAATTATAAAACAAAAAAAAAAATCTCGTTTGTCTGTCTTCACCCTCATTCATAACTCAAATTCTCCACTGTGCCAGAGAAAACGGACGACGGTCATCAACTTGACATCATGGGGGGTCCATCTCGTCACAAGATAGTCATACAGGTGGCAAAGAATTCGATTATTCTTGACACAAAACAACTACTGTCTACCTCCAGCCGGAGAACAAGCGTTTTTACGATTTTCATCCTAATTTAATTGTGCACTCACCCTGATATACGACACACTGCGGTCACTCCAAAAAACCTTAAACCTCACGCTGAACCAACTGCCCCAACAACAAATTCCTCATTAAAAAAAAAATAATAACGATAATAAAAACAAAATATACCGTATAATAAAAATTCTAATTAAAAAAAAAAACAGACACACACCTACAATTTATTGAATAACTCCCACAATAAATTTTCAAATCAGATAAAAACGAGTAAATATGAGTCATAAGTGACTATTAAATTAGAAAAAAACGTTAAAACAAAAGGGAACGATGCAATAGGGTGTCATGGTCAAGATAATGGAAGCCGTGTTGATGAGTTCATTCGTATCGATTACACAAGCAGCCAGATGAAACCAGACACACAATTGATTAATTAGTTTAAGATGCAAAGGTGATTAGATAAACAAATTTTATTGTTTACATTTTTTTTTACATCCTAGATTTTTTCCTCATACAAAAAAAAAATCAAAAATAATTTCCTTCAATCATTCGAGTGAAAAGATTAAAATTTTAATTTTAAAATTTATTATTAGTAATAGAAATGGTTCTTTAAGGTTGCTGAATCGTAAGAATTAACGCCGAAAGGATTTAGCGTTAAAATTACAGTCGAGTGAGTTTAAATCAAACAAACTCGATTGCAATTAATGGTGTTTCTATTGTCCGATTGCATTTTTCTTCACCGTTTCATTAAGTGCGTGACAAAGAGAACACAATCGCACACACGTAGAGTACAATGGAAGGCAATCCTGCAGATTATCCCAAATCAACAACACGGTTTTCAATAGGAACTCACTTCCAAAAAGGGATTCCATCGGTTGAAAAGAAGGGATGAGAGTGTAGTTTAGTTGGTTGCCGCGCCAACCACGCAGAACGCAATGTCGAATCTAATTTGCGGTTCACAAATTGAATTCAGTGCGACGAAGATCTTTTCAAATAAGAATAGAAGCCGAGCAAATAAAAAATATATTTCATCGGGAAATAAAACCTCACTTAAATTGCAATATGCTTCACTTGATAATTCTCATCAAAAATCCAACGAGATTAAAAAATATCAATCTTTTTCTCTTATTTTCTGCAAATTTGTTATTAAAAATTAAATGTGATTTATTAAAGGAGATGTGTTGGTTCTGGCCGGTGTAAATTTTTTTTTTTTTTTTTTTGTGGTAAAATATGTATTTTGTTATAGGAGTGTGTGTTTAAAACATGGGTTCAGCTTTATTTTTCATTTTAAAAAAATGGTGCCATAAAAAACTTAGTAACAAGATAAAGAGCGCGGCGTGGGGAAATATATTTCATGGCGGAACCTCGTTCAGAATGGAATGAAATAAATTTCAGGTAAAAATGTCGTGCAAATTTCATTTCTGAATTAGTATGTCAATTTTCCTCGTACCTTTTTATTTTTTAATGGGGGTGCATGGCTTTGCTGAAATTCAACAGCGGTTTGTAAATGCAGGAGGTATGTATTTTTTTTTTGCTCGTACATATTATAGTGTAAAGCATTATTCAAAAGTAAACACTACCTACTAAATTACGGACATAAATTTATGTCCGTAAAATAGAAAAGTGCATTAATATGAGTAGAAAAAGATCTCGTGATAAATATTTGAAAATGCCATTACAAACTAGGTAACAAAAAAACAAAAAAGTATTAAAAAAGAAGGAAAAAAGCGGTACTGCCGCTCTTTACTGTAGCGTTAACGGTGTTACCGAATAAAAACATTTGGTAACGGTAAAATAATGGTTTTGGCTATTTTTCGGGTCGTTACTTTCACGTACCAAGCTTAGTAATTGAAATTGCAAAATCGTATTAACGCCTTTATTAAATTATGGTTGAATCAACCCAAAAGTTTTAAAGTGGTCTTTAAATAGAAATTTAGTTGAAAAGAATTTCCTTCGATGACAGCAACTCTGTATCTAAGTGTACAACAGTGTTGTGCATTTGTGACGTCACGGTACTGCATGTAAACATGATGTAAATTGTAAAGCCAAGTAGGGTTGCATGATGTTGACTTTTATACCATATCACGATACGATATTTTTTAAGTGATTAAAAATATCGTGATCTTTTGCTCTAATATCGACCGATATTTAACGATATTTCAATATTTCATAAAATTAAAAAAAGAAAAAATAAAGCCTAAAATATTAATTTATGTTCAAATCACATTTTATTTTATTACATATTCCAGTATTCTTTGCCTACGGATTAAAGTAATACTTTTTTTTTAAATGTTTCACTTTCTAAAACTGTCACAACGATACCAAGGATGATGGCATATACGCAGGAATAATTTTGAATGGTTTAACTTATTCATTGTAATCATGTGGAATCACAGGTTTGGTTGTGTTCCCACTTGTTTTTACTTCTTTCAAAATCACCAAACACCTTAACACATGCTTTTTCGACTGGTTTTTGTAAAAAATGCAACGAATTGGTCGTTTTTCAGCCATTTTTCCTACCAGGTGACAAGTTTGAAATATCGTGCTTTAAAAATATCGTATTGTGATTTATGAATATCGTATTGTGATTTATCAATACAATGAAAATATCGAAAAATAACAATATATTGACAGACTAGTATCACCAATATCGATATCGTATCGTGCATCCCTAAAGCCAAACCGGGACCAAATCACTTCCTGTTTTGTACTCTTTATGCAAAGAAAGACATGTCTCGATCCATCTCCAACCAACAATAATGTTTAACTTAACATTCATTTTCACCTTCAATGTGTTTCATGTGGTCACATCCACATTCACATTCAGTGCATTGGCGGCTACTCATTGCCGGTAACTCTTTGAATGGAAATTCTTTTCGATATCAACATTTCTGCATATTGTAATAATATAAATTAAATTTATTGGTTTCAAACAGATTCCAGAGAGCACCACCACCATTGCAACAATTCATCAACCATCTTACAATAAATTACAAAATTTCCAAAAAAAAAAAAATAAAGAACCCAGCAACCACCAGTCTCATCATCAATTTCCAAACATCCATTTCCCTCGACGGGTAGACTGGGGAGTGGTCCAAAGTGACCCTCTCAGTTAACCTCAATCAAGACAGACCAAGCCCCGCCAAGTATCATGTCACTTTACTCAAAAGTGCATAAAAGGTCGACTGAGCTGAGACCAGAAAAACCCCCAGACAATTTCCAAACAAATCGACCCCTACACCCCCAACACACACATCCCCCCTTCCAACCCACCCAAAAAGAAATTTAAGTGGACATAACATAACAACACCACTGTCTACACATCCCAACACGACTGATTATCACCATCAACACGTCGTACAATTGAAATGACAAGAAGAAAAACAACCAACCACAAACAAGGCTCTTAACAACGTCTGATAGCTATCAAAACACGTCTCCAGAGACGTCCAAATCGCGTTCCTGGCTCCAATCTACTGCTCATTTCTGACTGAAACCCTCGTTGGATCGATAGAAAACAGAATTGTCTTTCACCCTCTCCCTGTGGGTGCTTCATTCCCACTGGTCATATCAACACCTTCCGAAGTGGACTGACAGTGAAATGTCGATAAGGCCAGTACGACCTTATCTGTAGAAACACAAGAAACCAGTCGACTGACGAGTCGAGTGGACCGAAATCATCATCGATAGCCAAAGCGAAGCGAAACTCGTCGCGAGAAGGAAATCTCCATTACTTTTTGTGTACGTACATGATACGGAGGGAATAAAGACGAGATTATATCTGGCAGAGAGCACAATTGGAATCCCACGGCAAGTTGATATGTCTTCTTTTGGAGAGAGAGGAACCTGCTTTTCTCAGACGAACGAGGAGTTTTGTAGATGAAGCAAGCATAAGGGCATGGAGGCTTTTCAATTTTTACTTTTGACAAACAGGGTCATATTAAATTCTTGTCGTCGAATAAGCGGTCAAATAGAGGGCATGTTGAGAGAAGAGTGATTGACAAAAGCTAACAGTGAAGACGTCGCTCTTCAAAGGGAAATATATTGCCAATCAAAGAAGAAAAAGGTCTTGTTTCGGCTTTTGTGGAGAGCCGGTGGGCATGGAAGTTCGATTCTAGTTGTGTGTACAACTGATGATAGAACCCCCACATTCGCGAGATTTAAAATTTGTTAAGTTAACATCCTGGTCTTCGAAAGTTTTTCGAGTTTATTAGTTGACTTTCCATTGCTATCATCCGCACCACAGTTTGACAAAAATGGTGATAAAACTAGGCCCATTCCATTATTCTGAGTGTTAGGTCATGTGTAATGTTAGAAATCACAAATCAGTGCTCAAATTTCATTCTGTAATAAATTATAAAATATGATTTCACTTCCTACAATGTGTTACTACACTTTCCTAAATTTGACACTAGGAAAATTTTCTGTGTTGTCACCTGACATACAACACAATTTTGCCACAATTTTTTTTCTTCAATCTAACTCAGGTATGGCCTCATAATTGTTGATTAAATAATTTGAATATTGATTGCAGTGCTTAAGTGGCAAAATTGTGTTGTATGTCAGGTGACAACACAGAAAATTTTCCTATTGTCAAATTTAGGAAAGTGTAGTACGTAACACAATGTAGGAAGTGACATCATATTTTATGATTTATTAAAGAATGAAATTTGAGCACTGATTAGTAATTTCTAACACTACACATGACTTAACACACAGAATAATGGAACGTGCCTAGTGAAATAATACAGGAATCGTTTGAAATTTTTGATTCCATTTCATCTCGTTTCTGAATTTATCACCGAATGAGGGTGATGATAAGCGAACAAGAAGATAATTGAATTTTAAGTGAATGAGTTTAATTATATTCGAAAACTGTTCACAATTCACTTGCTATATTGGGAGCGGTTTATATTTTTTTTTGTTATTCTCATTTTGGGTATACTGTAATATGTTGCATCAATTTTTTACTTGTCTTATTGAAAAAATAGTCGTGATACCAGCGATCAAAAAGTGAAAATGAATACTATAAAGAAGAGAAAAGATTACCAGTAAATAGAGACTTTGTTTTGCCTCTGCCTACTGGTAGCTGATGCAGTACCTCATAATGATAGGACTTGGAAGTTTCTCTCCCCCTCCAATTAGAGACTAGAAAAAATTAAGAATCGAGAAAAGGAGTTGAAGATTATCAGTAGGCTTTGTTGGCTTCGTTCGACGCCTATTAATGTCAGGTTAGTTTTTCCCTTAAAAACATTCATCATATTAACATCCCATAAGCAATCTATTATTGATAAATCATCAATTTATTTCTAAATGAAATTGTTGTTATTATTAATGTAGCAAAATGTACCAATTTTTAGCATGGGGGGGGGGGACATTCAAGCCCTATGTCTTTGGTTTTCCCCATTAGTGTACAACAAGAGGCTGCTTGGAGCTGAGGGGGGGAGAAACTTCCAAGCCCTACCTCTACGTGGTTTTCCCTATTAGTAGGCCCTGAGCGGTGTCTCAGTGCTGAAGCAAACAGGGCCTACCCTATGCGCACAGCACGTCTTATCGATGTCTTTTCGATGTCTTTTCGACGTCAAGACGTTGATAAAACGTTGTTAAGACGTCGATACGACGTGTTGTGCGCATAGGGTTATTCTAATAAGTTTAGAACAGTGATGTTGCCCAAGGCTTCTTATTTTTACATTAATTCTTTAGCTTTTTCTTTTTTGCCTTTTCATAGATTAGAGGGAGACAGAGAGAATTGAAAAGACAAAAACATTCAATGGAATAGATGACAAAAAGGAGGAAAAAACAATTTGTGAGATTATCTCATGTGCCCCGGGCTTTAATTAAAAGCAAGATGAGTCGCAGATGAACCTCTAAGGAAGGAGAAATGCACAAAGACCCATCTTCACATGTTAAGGGAAAAATCATTAGGATATAACCCGCTATTTTCATCTCACAGAAGTATTGGTAGGGTAACCAACAATGCTGCTGCTCTCCTACCCAACGAAAAGAAAAATGGTCCCCTAAAAATGGAAAATAAAAGGAACTAGAAACAAAACAAACAGATATATGAAAACAACAAAGTAAAAACAGAAAAAATGAAAAAAGAGTAAGAAAAAAAAGGTCATCAGCAAGCCCTGCTGGCTTCGGAGGGGAGAACTACAAGTAGGGCTTGGAAGTTTCTCCCCAGAGTAAAGAGGAACAATGGAAGGTTAAGAAAGAAAAGGTTACCAGTAGGCCCTTATGTAAGCTGAAAGAGAAAAATTAAGTGGGGAAAGAGAAAAGATTATCCGTATGCCCTGTTAGCTTTAACACCAAGACCCCACTCGGTGCCTACTATAATGCGAACATAATAGTTAGGGTTGGCAATCAGAAAAAAGGGCCACTTTTTTGAGTAATCACAGTGTAAAATCCAAGTTACATCTGTGTAAATCAGTTTACATAAGTGTACATGTCTTTTTTTTAACACAGTTGGTGTTTTCTTTCCGTATAGGTTTTTGGTATGTTTGTAAATCACATGGCACTTTCTTAATGATGTTTCAAAATGACATTACACCATTACCAATAAAAATTCCAATTGTGAAAGGGCACCACTTGGCACAACCAAAATGGAATAAAAGAAACCAGAATCCCAAAATTCACACCAAAGAATAAAGACAAAGAAACAAAAATTAAGAAGTGAGAAAAGAAGAGAAGGATTACATAAGGCTGTGACGAGATCAACCAGTATTAACTGAACGGACCAAAATATAACGACTTAGAAATCTCGCGCGTAACGGCTTAACTTCCGAACG